>LPNX010876623.1:6757-87909 GCA_001517045.1 Pseudotsuga menziesii
AGTAATTCAGGAGTCACTTGGGTAGGTCCAAAATTAAATTCAAAGGTTCGTTCCTTCTATTACTTTTGAAACATTGTTTTAAATTAGTTATTTTCAAAGTAAAATTATTCATACAACTAAGTCTTCAAATTGAATTACTTATGCACATTTTTTTCACTCTATGCGGACCATTGCAGAAACCCCTCGATTGTAGATGGTGTGAATCCTATGTATATTTTACTATTTATAATACTTCAATTTGTGAAAATTCCTCAACCAAAAAGCATGAATTCTAATTTTAATATCTTTTTTCTTAGAAAAAATTATAATATAATGGTCTCCTTGCAAAATTCAAGAAAGGCTTTCATAAAATGCTTTTCTCATAACAATAGAATGCTTCCATTTGGTTATTAGTAATATTCTATTTTTTTTACTGTTCTATACATCTAATGTTACTTTTCCTAGATTTATGGGTTTATTAATGTCAATTTATTAATGTGTTTTTAAATTATTTTGGATTATATATTCATTAATGTGTAATCCCTTTACCATTTAAAATGTTAACCTATTATTATTTTCTTCAAACTTTTCGGAAGAGACTAAGTAATCTCCTTTTTACTTAAGACTTGACAGTAAGCCTCTTTGCTACATCTAGTGTTATTATTACTTTTTCCAAAGTTTTCTTAAGCCGCAGGTACTAAACGACTTTGTTGCTTATTCCACTTGTTATATATAAAGAGTATTGATTGTATTTTTGGAAAACAAAAGTTAATGTGTGTTTTAGGGAGAGGCATGCATAAAACAAAAGTTAATGTGTGTTCTAGGGAGAGGCACGCATGCACATTTAAGGAACATGTTTGCTTTCCTATAATGAAACATTTTTCTTTAGAATCTAACTATGCAAATACCAAATATATAGTTTTTTAATAAAATATTGTTTGTAAGTTTATTTATTTCTTTTTGGTCTTACGTATACCTAATCAAACCTACTAATAATGTTTGATCTTTAATTTTAGAATGGGTTAATTTTCTAATTTTAAAAATCAAAGTTAAAAAAATAATAAAACGTATATATATATTATAATATAATTTTTTATAAAATGATATAAAATTTTGTTAGGATGGATTAATTTTTTTATTTTATAAATAAAAATAATTTAAATTTAAAAATCATAATAAAAAATCATAGAAAATTTTGATGAGTTGACTTTCTAATTTTAAAAATAAATATAATTAAAATTTAAAAAATAATAAAACACAAATACATATTAGAGTATTTACAACATATTTATAGAAAGAGAGAGGTGAACACTGAGGCTAATAAACTCTCAAAATTGGTTTTGGTTCTCCCTCTACTCTTAATGGAGGTGACTCATTTTGTAAATAACCAAGAAGTTAACAAGTTTGTAAGCTTGTAAAAACAAACAAGGTGAACAAGAAGATCCAACTAAGGATACGAGAAAGCCCACAAAATTTTTGTGATAAAATGTAGGGCTTTTTTTTATGCACTTTATGTCCATGTGGAAGAAATATATATATATATTATAACATAATTTTTCATGTAAAATTTACATTTTGAAATTTTTTTAGAGGTTCATTATTTGTTAGATGGTTGCTTTAAGGTATGGCCAAATTACATAATGGACACATTTATTGTTAGATGGTTGCTTTAAGGTATGGCCAAATTACATAATGGACACATTTATTGTTAGATGGTTATTTTAAGGTATGGCCAAATTACATAATGGACACATTTATTACAATGGGGCTCAACAAAACCAAACATGTCACTTACCAAAATTAAAACAAATTGGAAAGGTAACAATCATTCCTCCCAGCCACCCAAACTACAATTGATAGACATTTTGAAAGTTAAATCTATTTAATACATTTTAGTAGTTTAAATATTAAAATATTTCTAAAGTATTTCTAAATTACAATTATTATTATCTTTCACTTATCCACTAGTGTTTTCTTTTCTTAACTTCACTTTAATATTTAAATATAAAATGCAAACCATAAAGAAATATCTATTTTCATAGATTTTTACAAATTTTTAATTAAATTCCAAAACTAAATCACATATTAAAAAAATTGAAAATATAAAATATTTAATAATACACCTTTTCACTTAAGAATTAAACATAAACAGCTCTCAATCATTTAAGCTAATTTATCAAACTTAAATATAAAATGTATCAATCATCATCTTTAATATTTAAATATAAAATATATCTATTAAACATAAACAGCTCTCAATCATTTAAACAGATCTATCAAACTTAAATATAAAATGTATCAATCATCATCTTTAATATTTAAATATAAAATAGATCTATCATTATGATAGGGCGAGCTGGGACCATTACAAACACTTCTTTCACTTGTGTTACACGCAAAAATTCTTTCCAATTTTTCATTATGGATGCTTAACTCAACGTGGCTTCACACTTACACAAAAATGCATGTGGCTCATCATTACACAAGTATGTACACTAGAAGCGTTTTACTATTACATAATCGTTGATTTTCATTTTTCAATATCGATGGTTAGGAACATATAGATAATTTTGTTTCAAATTTTTAACCCATTCAAAAATAATTTTATTGATTTTGATGCTTCAAAATTGTTTTCACTTTTTTTTTTTTTAAAATTCAAGATTTTGATATTCATATAATAAATCAAAGGACATCATATACATTGCGCCAGGCCTCAAAACAACAATAGCTATCACAGTTCTGGGAGTCCCATGAGTCACAAAAATGATATTAAGATCAGCCATCAACCAAGCTTCTTGACAAGAAAAATAGGCACTAAAGTATACCAACAGGTCAACAAAGCATCATGTGCAAAAGAGTAGAGAAGATCCTAACATCCTGAACATAGAGGGGCAAGCAAAAAGGAAGAAACTAGTCCAGTTCAACTGCCAAATAACAAACAAGCATAGCCATCATGAGCACAAAGAGGGAGTTGAGTGCACAATCAAAGGAAGCCGACTCCAAACAACCAAAATATTACATGTGCCCATAAAAAAAGAGGGGACTGAGTCCTGGCACCAAGCTCTAAAAGAGATGAAAAATCCCTTTAAAATCATTTAGACCATCAATAATCTGAGTAAAAATACCAAATCCAGTAGCTAAATCCAAAGCCTTCTTTGATTTGCAATCAGCTCGCTGATTGTGCTCACAATAGATATGCTTGATTACCAAATGTGAGAAGTTGTTCATATGTGACCTGGTATCTTGACACCACTGATCCAAGCAAGGTGAATCCAAAGATGCAACACTGTTTTCCCAGTTGATGATGACTGAGGAGTCACCAAAAATATTTAAGGATGGAATCCCCATTTCTTTTGCTGCAGCAAGAAGTGCCCATAGAGCAAGGAGTTTCGCCCTGGTGTTGGTGCTTGTGCCACAACCCATAGAGAAGCTGAGAGTGTGCGTGACATCCAGAAGTATGACAAAACCAGCTCCACCCTTTTTCCCTGATGCGGCCCCATAAAAAAAACACAAGGAAATGTGATCTGCAGGCTAGTTCCAATATTCCTTAATTTTTTCTTCTGCATCGGAACATGATAGATATGGATAAGGTAATCTACCTGGTGAATGATGCCCATCATGGAGGCCTTCTTACCATCGAAGATGCACCTGTTGCGCATTTTCCAAACACTCCAGAAAACAAAAATAGGGATGTAGTTGTGGACAGAATGTAAGGTATGTTTGTTGAACCAAAGTTCCAAAAAAATACTGACAATGCAATTCATGACAAGTGGCACACAAAAGCACTCGCAAACACTGAAGAGAGCCTGTCTAGTAAAGGGGCAATCGATGAAAATGTGTTGTACAGAGTCCTCACCGGAGCTACAAAGGATGCACATGCTAGGCCCGACCCATCCACATTTCAAGAGGTTATCCCATGTCAAAATGCGGTTTGCAACTGCTAGCCAAGTGAAGCAACAAATTTTTAATGGAATATTGCAGTTTCAAAGGTTAGCAACAGCCTGTTCTGCCTTGGATCCATGTAGTGTACTAGAGATTAAATCATAAACCAGAGCAGTCGTAATCTTCCCATCCCTATTATTGTGTGTCGAAATCAGAGAATTTGGAGAATGGTTGAACAGAATCTTGCCATGCTCAAGAGTTGAAATGTACTTTTCCCATAAGATTTTCCAGTCTCCACTTAGTTCCAGATCATCTGCAGCGACCCAGTATCCCAAAGACTCCTGTGAATGATTGCGAGCATGTTCCAGAGAGGTAATGCCATAATATTCTAAGTAATCTCTGAGCTCATAAGGAAAAAAGAGTTGTGTGTCTGAACCAACAATCAGATCAAAACCAATAAGAGTGTGCATACCATTACCAACTTGCCAAGACAAGCATCTGCCGAGCTAGGTGGGAGTATTGAGGAAGCCATTTTAAATAACCGATACCCCTTTAACAGAGAACGCCTTATGTCTGATCCAAGACACAACATAATTGTTTTTTAAATATTTAGTGGGAATAACTTTGTGTTAGATCCTAGTTCCATTAAGTACCAGCCACAGATTTGTCAAATGAAGTGAAAGGCTAAACCAGGCCATTTTTTTATTCCCCATCCACCGAAGGCTATAGGTTGGGAGAGAGATGACCATTCCACCAAATGGTATCTCTTCTTTTCAACTGACGATCCCCACAAAAAAGAAAAGATCAACTTCATGAGTCTGTCTAGAATAGATTTAGGGATAGGGGCTAGAGCCAACCAATAGACTGGCATGCTGATAAGCACTTCCCTAATTAGAACGAGTCTTCCCCGAGAGAGAGAAATTTATAGGTCCAATGCTTAATTCGTCTTTCAAAGTTATTTATCAGCCAATACCAGTCCTTCACCAGATAACCTAGGGGCTTCATGAAGTAGCCCTAGTACTTAAACCCCTGTGTGATGTGTTCAAATTTATAAGGAAGAGAGAGTGAGATACTGTTTAAAATGTCCACCTCCACATTATTGTAGAGATCCATACTGATGCACATACCTGAAGCATTGCAAAACGTATCCAATATGACCTAAAATGCAACCCATTCCTCTAGAGTGCCGGTCCCAAAGAGAACCACATCATCAACAAATAAAATATGAGTGAGGGTCAACTATGAAGAGATTTCTATACCTTTTATCTTTCCATTTGACCTGGCATCTTCAATCAGTAAGCTAAGACCCTCAATAACCAAAATAAATAGTAGAGGTGATAAAGGGAAACCCTACCTTATACCCCTCGTGGCTGGAAAGAAACTGGAGGATGTACCATTCACAAGTAAGGCGAAGTTTGCAGAAGATAGGCATCCCATAATCCAGTTAACACTATCCAGGGGAACCCCAATCTGAAGTAAAATGAGTATGAGATAAGACCAATTCACCCTATCAAAGGATTTTACTAAGTCGATCTTAAGAATAAGGGCACTCTTATTTTTAGTCTTCACCGAGTGTAAAGCCTCCTGAGTTACACCAATCAGTTCAACAACTTGCCTATTTTTAAGAAAGCCAAACTGCTAGGAGGAAATGAACTTGTCCAGGAAAGGTTTTAACCGTAAAGCCGCAATCTTGGTGATGAGTTTATACACCAGGCTACAAAGAGAAATGGGTCTAAAATAAGCAAAGGTAAGAAGCTTTTCTTTCTTGGGGATTAGTGCAATAAAGGTAGAGTTCAAAGAAGGAGAGACCCTTCCTTCCAATCTAGAGCATTCAACAGCATCTAAAAGATCCTTTCCTAGAATGTCGAGGAAAGCCAGGAAAAATTCGACTGGCCAACCATCTGGCCCTGGGCTCTTATCCCTCTTGAAAGACTTTAAAGCAGACTCAATATCCCCCAAGGTGATATTGAGCTCAGGTATTGCAGAAGTTCCTTTTTTGTACAATTCAAATAAACATTGCATCCACTTCATTACACCCTCATTAGTACATATTTGCTTTGTAGATTGTGGTTAGTGTTCTAAGGTGTCTTACTATGCTATAGGGCTCATGCAATCTTGTTCAAAGTGCAATAAGCATTCTACAAGGAAACAATAAATGCCATTATTGTAAGGCATACTAGTTGTTGAATCAAAATTTAATGACTGTATGCCATATAGCTACAACATTTATTGTTGCACTGTGAGGTGCTTATTGCAGGTCCCTTAATTCTTCTTCAATAGAATAAGTGCCCCACTAGTAGCACCCCCAATGAAGTAAGTTTCCTTGCGACAACTTGCATCTTAAGTAATCTAATGAGACAAGAGAAATAGAAAGGGGTCTAAATGAGTCGAAGTAATGAGAACCAACAAGTTGTGGACCTAGCTTTGGTGTTGTGAACACCTTCCTCGGTTGCCTCATTCAGATCAATCCGTCTGAGGGTGTAAGCACTAAGGATTGCATGGTTGCATATCTATCAGGTTCGTTATTCGGTTCAGAGTACATATCCATTGGCTTATTCTCGACGAGAACCGTCTCACTTGGCGGCGTATGGTGCGTTGAAGGATGCTTGAATAATGATGTTGAAATCCATCACCAGAAGCAAGTTTCTATCTTCCATGGTAAGGATATGGAAGAAGGCAAGGCTCTCAAAGGTCTAGAGTTGGTCAAACCTTGTCATCAACATGTTTCTCTTCAGGAAGATGAAATTGTTGTTCTTGTGGAAAAATTGAGCATTTTTCACGCTGATGTTGTTGGTGTGACTAGCTCAAATGCTTACAGGGAGAATAAAGTTCCATGAAAATCTCAGACTAAAGTACTAGAGCAATATTTTAGTCTTCCAAAACCATTCTTTGTGAACGAGGATATTCAATAAGATCACAATATCTTGGGTTCCAAAGCTAGGAAAACCAGTTGGAAGGACCTTCGTTGTGAAACTTGGTGGAAACATTATGTATCCTAAGCCAGAGAGGCAAATGTGGAGATATCTAAGATATTGTGTTCACTGCACCATGTTCAATATGTCTTTCAAACAAACTACTCAATCTAATGGAACAAGCGTGGCTCCACAAAACCTCTTGTTGCTCCTAAAGCTTGGTGAAAAGATCATGCAGCCTCTTGTTGCTCCAAAGCTATTACTCTTGTTTAAATAGCAATCCACTCTTAGAAGAAACACTATAAGAACTAACCAAAATGCCTCCAACCCACAGGAATCCTGCAAAAGAATTTGTACTGAAATTGCAATTTGGATTGCTTAAATTGCAATTTAGACGATCTGAATAGTTTTAAAATGAAACATTTAGTACAGGAGCTGCATTGCATTTAAGATTGCTAAAATTACAAAATTACCATAATATCAATTTTCATAAACAAATTTGACCAATTTTTATTAAAAATTTGGGAAAAAACAAGCCATTTTAGTTGTCTTTTATCCTACTCGCTCTTAAAGCTGTTAACAGAAACATTGCAGCTATGCTCCTTTTATTCGAGGGATTTTGCAATCTCAACCCTTTTCATTTACTATTTCGACAATTAAAGCGGAATTTAAAGAAAAAATGATAGGAAAAACAGAAGTCTTATCTTTAAACTTCTCGAGGCTTGGCATTGTCAGACGGCTGAGAGTTTCATTGAGAACCGAACAAATTAAGACCATTATTTCTAAAGTCTATTATATTGAATGGTAGTTGGATTTTTTAAATGAAGACAGGGATGATCCAACTTGTATGATAGCAGACATAATTACTTGTCTATTCCGCGTCATAGTCAATGGCCGTGAATCAGGATCACAAATATTTCCGGAAACCAGAGCTAGGGGGTTCGGGTTCGAAAAGATCAGATCATTCCTTTTTTACCTTGAAAGAGATTGGATAGAATTACACAGTAACTACGTCATAACGGGTCAGCTAATTTGATTTTTACACTGTTTTTGGTTTGAAATTCTAGAGAGTGATAAATAAATCTGGCAGTCAAATTGCATTTACAATTCTCTTTCCAACAGATTCCATCTGACAACTTTTATATATATATCAAAATCAGTGACAAGGTTAGAAGGGGAGGGGACCCTAGGATAAAGACGCATTTTGTGAGCTTCCACATGTGTAGGTATCTGGTAAATTATAAGTTATTATATTATATATATTAAAATTAGTGACAAGGTTAGAAGGGTAGGAGACCCTTGGGATAAAGATGTTCTTTGTGAGTTTCTAGATGTGTAGCACATCCTCTGCTAAATTACAAATTATTGATATATCTAGTTTGCAAGTTGTTAGATGACTCTTAGATATATTCTTGGGAGGTTGCTATTTTCATCATTAAAAAGAAATTTAATATTTATTTTACTTTATTTTCTAGCCTTTTAAAACTTCAAATGCATTAAGAATATTATGCATAATCAAACATTATATATGCTACAGAGAATTTGTAGATGAGCTCGAGTTCCCTCTTTAGACAACATGTGCTCTGCATTTCAGTATTTCGGAAGAGGAAATTCTGGTTGAGTATGAAGCGAACTGTTTTAAATTACCTGCGAACACTTCTCTGAAGCTTGTAGTGTCTAAGTAATTGTTGATACCATGAGAGCAATGTAGAAATGGGAGAAGGTGGTAATGATCTTCCTTTAGAACAAACCCCTACTTGGGCAGTAGCACTTGTTTGTTTGGGGCTTGTGACCATTTCCTTGATTATTGAACGGGCTATTCATCATGTTGGAAATGTAAGATTTTTGCTAAATTACTTATTTCGTTTTGGCACTAAGTTTTGGCTTTGTATTTGGTAATCAGGCAAGTCTTTTGTAAAATTTGGGTTTTGTCTTTAGCAACATGTAAAATTTGGGTTCTGTATTCAGCAACATGTCACACTGTTTCAGTAGTGAGTAAAAGTAGATTATAATACTTTGATATGATTTGTTTACATAATATATATGATTGAAAGAGCATAGATTGAAAATAGAAAAGCTAGCATTTTTTTATTTCTGTTTTAGGAATACAAGCTTTGAATTCATAAATATTTCTTGTCACTGTATTTTCAGTGGCTTTCTCAACGACATAGAAAAGCCCTATACGAAGCGCTTGAAAAACTGAAATCAGGTAATGGATTCTTGCAACCCGTAACACCCACAATACAGTTATTCCAATAGTGTTCAATTAAGAGGCCACCATACAGTTATTCCAATAGTGTTCAATTAAGAGTCTGGGTTTTGTCTATCTGATTAAATTTCTTCTTATAGCATTTGATTTTCTGATGTTTTAGGAACAGATTTTGGGGTTATTATAATATACATTTGAAATCGATCTGTTATGATTGTATGGTGGCTTGTTTTGCCATTTCTAAACTGAATTCCAAACTACATCTCATCTAAACGCAATTGATGTAGCAAGTTTACTTTCAAAACACATTGTTGTAGCAAGTTTACTTTCACAACACATTGTTGTAGCAAGTTTATCTTTCTAACTTGTTGAGATTTCATTTTATCAAATCTGCTGAGAGAATGCATATAAAGTCTGCCTTTTTGAGTTGCAGAATTAATGCTTCTTGGTTTTATCTCGCTTCTCCTGGCCGTTGGAGAGAAGCCCATTTCCAAGATTTGTATAACAGAGGCAGAGAATTCCGTTATGCTTCCATGTAAGAAGAGAGATGAGCATCCGGGAAACGATCATTGTTCCAAAGAGGTACACATCACACTCTACCCTCAGCATGCTCGAAATGTATTTGAAACTGTCAGTGCAATTAGGGGTCACTCATATCATGTTCGAATTGGATTCTGAGATATTTCAAATATTTGTTTTAGCTGGACATTATTTCATAATAGGTATATGTGTGCGCTTTAAGGTGTAATAATGGCAGTGCCGCAATTTTCATTGTGTATCGTGCAGCTGCTACAGTTTTTCACCATTTTAACAATAATTTGTTTTGCTGTCTCCTGATTCAAGGGTAAGTATCCTCTTATCTCCGAAACAGGCATGAACCAGCTCCACATCTTCATCTTTACGTTGGCAGTTATCCATGTGTTATTCAGTGGCCTAATTATCGCCCTAGGAAGAGCAAAAGTAAGTGCAAGGGGAAATAAATATTGTTTTCTCAAATCTCCAAAAGCTTAAATTCTGTTTTAAATTCTACGTCTGTACTTGTATTCCCATGGTTTTTTATTGAAAATATGCACTCTAAGTGGTTTTCATGCCTAGATGAAACGTTGGAGTGCGTGGGAAAAAGAGATTGAAACAGTGGATTATCAGCTTTCACATGGTGAGTGATTTTCATTTTCTTAAATCCTAAGTGGATTGATCACCAATTAATTAAGTTGAAAAGTACACATATAAACCAGTTTGGCAAATCTGCAATGGTTGTAACTGGAACATCCTGGGTTGCTGATTGGGTAACGAGCTTGTATTCAATATCAAGAGGGTAGAGGGGATTTGGTAACGTTTTCAGTAGTGTCGAGAAAGTTTGCTTGGGAGTCCAAGCAGCATTTTGTTTGCTTTTTGGTTCAAGCAGATCCTGAAAGGTTCAGATTAACCCACCAAACTTCATTTGTAAGGCGCCATTTGAGTTTCTGGAGCCGAACTCCAGTTGTTAAATGGGTGGTAAGTAATTCTTAGTTTTTCTTTTGCATCTCTTCATTTGTTTCTGTTTTGGAATTAATTCTTAGTTTTCTTTCTGCAGCTATTCATTTGCTTCTGTTTTAGCATTATTAACTTTTACTAGATTTGCAGGTTTGCTTCTTTAGACAATTCTTTTGGTCAATAAAAAAAGTTGATTACTTGACCTTGCGCCATGGCTTCATTGTTGTAAGTCTTGATAATTTCAAATTATCTTTTTACATTTCATATTGGTTATGTAACGCCTATTATTAATTTTATGTGTATCACATCTCATTTAATTATATGTCTATCAACTTTTTATACTAATAATACCCAATGTGTCCAATTACATTGATAAAAGTAAATTATGTGTCCGATTATGTCGGCAAAGATAAATTAGGTTGCTGTTTTTAAAGCTGACCATGAATAGCAATTTATGATATGGTTGTTGTTTTAGGAAAATATGTTTAAAAATGATAAAATAAAGGACCTTAAGGTTGTTAATATGTGAATAATTTAAGTTTATGTGAGATTATACAGGCTCATTTCGCTTCAGATCGCAAGTTTGATTTTCATAAATATATCAGAAGGTCTTTGGATGATGACTTCAAGACGGTAATTGGAATCAGGTTCGTAAATATCTGTGGGTTTTTCCTCTAAGCTTGCCTTCCCTGTCGTCAGGTTGTTATTTAACCTGAACTCTGCTCGTGATTTTTACTGATACTAACCTTTTATCTGCAGTCCCCCCTTGTGGGCTTTTGCTGTGGCCTTTTTGCTTGTCAATGTGTATAGTAAGTCTTCATCAAGCTATCTATGCTTCCAAAGTTTCTCTGTTTCGGTTGCTATCGAGCTAACTTGTGTTTTTATAATGGGATGTACTTTTCTTTGAACAGGGTGGTCTGCATTATTTTGGATATCTTTTATCCCCGCAATTGTAAGTACGTGAAAATCTGATAAGGGTGACTTAATCATCTTGGAAGGTTCTCTGATTAACTTCTCAGACTCATCACTAATCGATCACTTAAATGTGCAGATAGTTTTGCTGGTTGGACTGAAGTTACAACTTATAATAATAGAAATGGCCTCAAATATTCAAGACAGACAGGTTATCGTTAAAGGAACCCCAGTAGTGCAGCCAACGGATAAATTGTTTTGGTTCGGCCGCCCTGAACTTGTTCTGTTATTGATCCATTTCACACTTTTCCAGGTATCAAAATCATTTACACAGCTAAGCATCATTGTCAAATTGTCTTTCATGAATCTTGTAGAATAGCAATGGCTTGATTGTTACCATGTAATGTGCAGAATGCTTTCCAACTTGCTTTCTTCTTGTGGATATGGGTAAGTACTATATTCATTCCATAAAGAACCAATTCTTGTTCCTGGGATATATACAATCCATAAATAATACAGTCAGTCTTTAGAACCATTGGGTATAGAATAGTAAGAACAGTAACAATTTATTCTTGCAGTGGCAGTTTGGATTGGGATCTTGTTTTCACGAGAATTTTTATGCCGTCATAACGAGAGTTGTCATTGGGTAAGTATGTTGATGAAAATGTCAAAGAGAAAACATTCAGAACGTTCCAATCAAGCATTGTATCCCTTGCTTTCTGTTTGCTTTAGGCTTATGTTTGCTTGGGCATAGTACGAGATGATTTTTAGGCGATCAGATTTTTAATTGAAGGAGTCCTAGATGAGCTGATTCTTAGGTAATCATATTTTGAATTGGAAGTGGATTACATAGGAGGCTTAGATGAGCTGATTCTTACTTAATCATATTTTGAAGTGAAAGTGGATTACATTGGATAGTTTGTGTATGTTCAGGGTTGCTGTACAGTTTATGTGTAGCTATATCACGCTTCCACTTTATGCACTAGTGACACAGGTAAGCTTACGATCTGAGTTTGTGTTTTTTAAGCTGAATTAATGGAAAGTTAAAAAATATTATTTAAATACAAATTCATTTTTTTTAATGTAAACGTCTGAATAACTTAAAATTAAGTTAAAAGATTTTTTACATTTCTAATAAATAGGAATGGAAAAAAAAAACTAAATTGCAATTTCCACAAAAAGATGTCCAATTGCAATGCGAATAACAAGGAAGGACATAGTATTTAAACAATTTTGGGCAAATTAATTCAAACGATACTTTTAATAATGCTGAACATTTTGTTCAAAGAGGTTGGATCCATTGGTGAAGAGCTATGAACATTTTGTTCAAAGGGGTTGGATCCATTAGTGAAGAGCCAAGAGTTCTTCACTAGTGGGCAAGGTTTACTTCAATGAGGGCCTTACTTGGAGCCATGAAGACACCTTGAGGTAGTGGTCTAACCTGTCATTCCATCGAGAGAGATTGTATTAAATAATCTAGTGACCCCATAATACATAAATAGATCAAATCCCACTTTCCATATCCTCCTAACCTTTTAGCCGACACCTCATTGACAATTCACTTGATATAAAGTCACAAGTCACAGAAGTACCAATCAAATTCTCAAAAACAAGGCAATTAATAACTCCTTTTAGGCTGAGACTTCTACAACCTCTAGTTACGCGAATTAAAATAATGATCTGCGGGTTAATAAGGTACGAGTTTACGAGTTGAAGAAGGACTTAAAGGCTAAGTAGAAGGGCTATCAGGCTCACTAAATAGCGTAACGAACGGAAGGGTCTCTGAAGGGCTACCGGAAGGACTCTTGGCAGGTAAATCATAAGTAGTACCGGCTTTGCATTTTCTTTTTTGAGTACCAATCAAATTCTCAAAGACATTATTTAACAAGGTAAACTTGGCCTTTCAATAGTGTCATCAATATATAGAAATTGGAAACGACCCAACCCTATCTTTGAATATCATAGCTGAATCTTTATTAGCTTAGTTTGGTTTCCCATCCTCGTCGAATTTTCCATACTAGTGTATGTTCTTTGTAAGCAATACACTTTTCAAGGTTAATGTTCTTATCCATAGAAACTAAAAATAATATGTCCCCTGGGAATTAGTTGAGTTTATAGTAAATTAATTCATCTGAAATATAAAAACCTGTGAATATCAATTTTATGAGAACAAATTATTTAACAGCTTTAAGTAAGGTTGAAAACGTTTTTTTTTCTGAGAGAAAGATAAATATGAGCATTATATTGTCATCCAAGCTTTCTTTCAATGACGGTTCTATTGATTGAAGCATTTAAATTATTCTACTGTGGTTAAACTAAGTGTAGAAGATTGATCGATCTCAAAACTGTTAAAAATGTGCTATGCAGATGGGTTCTCATATGAAGCCGACTATATTTGAAGAACATATAGTTAATGCTTTGATGAAATGGCAACAAAAAGCTAAAAAATCTAGCAAAAGAAACAGAGGTTCAAATTCTGGAATTTCAAGCAGCGGAATTAGAAGTGGTGAAACAACTCCAAGCGGTGGATCTCCTGCATTGCACCTTTTGCATAAGTACTATAGTATGGGTGCCATTGAAACAACTCCGAGCCGGGGATCTTCTCCATTGCGCCTTTTCAATAATAGTATGGGAGCAACTGAAGCAACTCCAAGCGGTGGATCTTCTCCATTGCATTTAATGCACCACTACAATACTATGGGAGACATTCAAATTACAAACATCTCTCCGAGATCTTACCACTCAGAACATACAACAGCAACTCCAAGCCCTGGATCTTCTCCATCGCATTTAAAGAGCAAATACAATAGTATGGGTGCCATTGAAAGTCCAGACAGATCTCCAAGCTATGACCACTCAGAACATTCAGCAGCAGTTACAGAAGTTACAAAACAACATTCCATTTTGAAACGTGTAAAGGCATCACATGAGGAGATTGTGGAAATCGGTGAGTCGTCTGTATATCCTCCCGGTCCTACTAAAACTGTTAGGATTAGTAACACCTCAGGTAACACACAGACTCCAAAACAACACCTTACTTTAACAGATGGAAACACAAGCGCTCGAGAGTTTTCCTTTCCCATACCGTGAATGTTATGATTCACATCACACCAAAGCTACATATTTGTTTGCATGAAAGGTTTATAAATATCAAGTGATTATGTTTCAAATAAACATGCTTTGGAACTTTGTAGGATGTGGCTTGGGTGGTTGGGAGGAATGAATGTTATCCTCCCCACTTAGGTTCTATTCTTGTAAGTGATATGTTGCTCTTGTGGAGCCCTTTGTAATAAATGTTGTGATTGATGTGCTGACCATACCTTGATTCAGTTTGAATACCAGGTATTAGAATTTTCCATGGAGTAGACCTCTAACAAATGGTGAACCACATTTAAAAAAAATGTTTATATAGATAATTTTTTATGTATATTTTTTTTCATCTTTGAGAAGGTTCTAATTTTCAGAATTATTTGTTTTGGTTTTATGTTTTTCAATTGATCGATTAATTGTATGCAGTCACTCGAAGGTTTTTCATACTGCGTTGAGGCTCAGTTATCTTGCTAATAATAAATAGCATAATGTTTTTGAACTCAAACTAAGAACACTTGCAACACTTGAACTTGAGAGCCCTTTAGCATGTAAAATCCAACTAATCCACTTATTTACCTAAACCCTATGTAATAATGAGGTGGCCATGATGTGTTTTTTTTTATTTAAAAACACCATGCATCTTCTAAAATTATTAATGAATAATTTGGAAAAAAAAATGGTTGAGAGTCCAATGAATAGTCCCCACGGGTCTAAAAAGAAAATCTTATTAATTACTAAAATTGTTGATATATTATTGTGAAACTATAAGACAAAAAATTCATTCTTTTCTTCTTAAAAAAACATAAATTTGCATATATTTTAAGTTGCATTCAAAAATTATAGAGCATGCCTATTTCTTAATGAGTGAATGGATAAAAAGTATGTGATGGTGGATCCCATTCTTTATGTTAGCTTTGAAGAAGCAACAATTCATCATCTATATAGTAAGAATCTAGCAATGAAAGAGGTAAATCTCTTTTTTGTCCATAGGAAAAAAAGCTTTTCGTATTGATAAAAAATATTTACATACAGAGCATGTAAAGTCTCTAGTGTAGCAAAATTACATCAATGTTCACATCGAAAGTGATGTATGATTTTTCTCTAGTACATCTAGCAGGAAGAGAAAAATTTTCCTTGTTTTGTCAAAAAGGAGCTTTGTCATAATTCGATCCTTAAGGATCTCTAAGAAGTCTGGGGCTATGAATGCCCATATTTACTCATCCATAATATTGCCCAAAAAAGATCTCTGACTGTTCTCTGACCAAAAGTAAGGAAGCAAGTTCTGAGAGCCCAAAAAGATTTCAAACTCTGCTCACCCCTGGCAGTGAGTCTATGAAGGGTCTATGAAAAAATTCATATACCTATGCCTCCTTTGTTTCCAGAAATTTCCAAGTGCCTGGTTCCATGTGCAAGCCCGCTTTAGAAAGTCTGTCTGCATCTGCATTCCTTTCCCTATAGACATGTTTGAAAGTAATGGCATCAAAATTTGAAAGAAGTCTGTTAGCTTCATCATATAAGGCAGCTAGCGAGATGTTCTTGCATTGTTGTGTTTTGTTCATCCAATTCAGAATTAGTTGGGAATCCCCAAAAATTTGGATCTTTCTGTAGTTTTTCTCAATGGCAAAACAAAGAAGAAGCTTCAAGGCCAAAAGTTCTGCAAAATTGTTGTTTCCATTACCCAAGCCCATATGAATTTGAAAATGGTGAGAAGGACTGAGGAAAAGGGTAGCTCCTCCACCACACTTTGTTTCTTGTGAGGCCCCATCAAAGAAGGCCCAAGGGATGTCTTTGTCTATCAATTATTCTGAAATGATTCTTGGGGATGGGATGTCTTTTGTCTGAGGGAAGTAGGAAAGAATGTCAAAGCCTTGTTTTGCTACTTCTTCTGGTGAGGAGACTTTTTCTAGAAAGATGGCCCTATTCCTAGCTAACCAAATTCGCCATATATGTATGAGGGGTAGAGCCCGAAACTCAGCTGTTAAAGGTGAATTGGTCCAGGATTTCTGGGCATCATCCAGAGAGGGGCCTGTCCAACAAATACTGAGGGATGACAATGAAAGTGTATGTTCCCATACCTGTTTGGAAAACCTGCAATTTAGGAAGAGGTGTGATGGGATTTCCTCATTATCTTTGTAGAGGGAGCACCACACAGGACCAGCCAGTGATCTTTTTTGCAAAAAATACCATGTGGGAATTATGTTTGCAAGTGAACACCACATAAATATTTTTTCCTTCAGTGGGCATTTTTGTCTCCAGATGCCAACCTGCCACCATTTCTGATCATTCTGAAAATGTTGTGAGAATATTTGTTGATAGCTTGTTCTTGGGGTATACTGTCTGTGTTTTGCATGCCCCCAAACCAACTTATCCTCGGTGTTTGTGAGACGAATATGAGAGGAGTGTAGGGCAGCAATATATATATTCCAATCTTCAGACCATAAATCTAGAATTTCTAGTTCTTGACTTCCCATCCAACCTTGATGCCAGAGGTTTGTTGAGGCTGGTTCTACAATTTGATCTAGATGGAAGAGGCTTTTTGATGTAAAATCTGCACTAGTTGGTTTGGGAGGATATGCCTTTGGATATGATCCAGTCTAGGAGTGGGATCGGGGCAATGTACTTGTGGGTGATTACTTCTGTCCAAAGGCTATGAGTTGAGATCAGTCTCCATCCTACTTTGGCGCCCTGGGATTTTGAAAAGAGCAAAGGGTTTTTTAGTCCCCATCTTCCCAAATCCTTTGGCCTAGCAATTTGGTCCCATTTGACCCAAGGGATAACCTTTTGTTCTTTGTTGCCTGTCCATAGGAAGTTTGAACAGATTTTTTTTTATTTGTTCAAGATTGATTTTGGGAGCCAAGCTAGATCCATCCAGTAGACTGGTATAGCTTTCAGGACCGATTTAACTAGAACTAGTCTGCTTGCTCTTGAGAGCCATCCATTTCACTAATTGTTGACTCTGCTTTCAAGTTTGGCCAGAAGCCAATTCTAGTCCTCCTTCCTGTAGTTGTTTGGTTTAAGTCTGAAACCCAAATATTTGATCCCATCATCCAGAGAATAGTGGTGGAAAGGAAAGAGGTCTAGTAAATCCATCAAAGACTCATCTTCCCAGTTGAAAGTAGTGATGGTGGACTTCTGGACATTTATTTGCATTCCTGTTGCTAAAAAGGGTCAAAATTTATGAGAGCCTCTCTGCTTCCCTTATGGAGCCATTGCAGAAGATAAGAATATCATCTACAAACAGCAGATGGGTGATGTTTAAGTTTGCTGCAATTTTGATTCCCTCGAAGAGGCCTCTTCTTTTTTCATTTAGCAATGCCCTGCTAATCCCTTTTGCCACTAGAAGGAAGATGAAGGGGGAGAGGGGGAACCCTGGTGAAGTCCTCTTTCAAAGTGGAAAAAATGGGAGGTAACACCATTTATGAGGACATCAAAGGAGGCTGTTGAGATGTAAGCAAAGATCCACTTTATAAATGAGTAGTTGAAGCCCAAATGAGTAAGGATCAGTCTGAGGTAAATCCAGCTAACCCGTTCAAAAGCCTTGGAGAGGTCGATTTTTAAAATAGCCCCTTTAGTTTTTTGTTTTTTTTTGCACTATGGAGGCCCTCTTGAGCTACCCCAATGGCTTCATGAATTTGTCTATCTTCTAGGAAGACAAACTGCTCCTTAGAGATTAGTTTTGAGATAACCTTTTTGAATCTTTGAGCTATGATCTTTGTGACCACCTTGTAGGTTATGTTACACAATGAGATGGGCCTGAAATCTTCTAGGTTTTTCGGCTTGTCCTTTTTTGGAATGAGAGCTAAGAAAGTTGAGTTCAAGGGAGGGTGAAGCATTCCATTTAATCTTGATTCCTCAACCAAATGCAACAAATCAGGTCCAATGGTATCATATGCAGCGAGGAAAAATTCCACTGTCTAGCCATCAGTCCCAGGGCTTTTGTCTTTTTGAAAACTATGGAGCGTTGCTTTTAGCTCCTCTTCTGAGACTTCTTCCATTAGATTTGAGTTGTCCTCCTCTGTGATGCTCTCAGGGAAATATTGTGAGATCTGGATTACCTCAGCAATTGTAACCTGCTGATATGCTTTAAACATGTTCTCAAAATACCTCTTTCCTTTCTCTGCGAGGTCTTCGAAGTAAGTTGTTGTCTCATTGTTAGATTTCTTTAGATCCCAAATAGTGTTATGTTGTTTTCTGCCTTTTGAAAAAGCTTGGAAAAATTTGGTGTTGTCATCCCCACACTCCATCCATTTGGCTCTGCTCTTTAGCCCCAAAACCTCCTCCCTCTCCTTTAGGATTTTGTTCCGATTAGATTCCAATGAGAACAACCTATCCTTATCTTCGTTTGTGAGAAAGCCGCTTCCATCAGAATTTTGAAGCTCTACCACGTCTGTTTCAATCTGGGTGAGTGGTCCAATATTTTCTTGGTCTATGGCCATTGCACGAGGTCTTCACTCAATGAACCTCTCACATAGCACATGCAATCGTGGGATATTAAAGAATACCCTTAATTTCAATAGATATTGACCAATACTCTTTTTGTTGAAACCCCCTCCCAATACTTAAAACCTCCTCCCCACCCCTTTTTATACCCCAATCCTTATAAACCACCCTATCCGCCCACCTTAAACCCCTCATCCCCCCCAATACCTGCAATATATTGGTTCAATTTTTGACAATTTTAAAACCCACAATATGAACTAACGTGATAGGATATTGGTCAACAAGTGAAGCCCCCGTGGCCCATTGAAAAAGGTAAATATATCATATTAGATTTTGAATTAATATTGTTTTGGATTATTCAAATTTTGTAAACACTTTGAATATAATATTTTAACATTCTTTTTCATGATAATTTTCTCTAGTGAAGAAACGAGTGTGCCCCAAGATGTTGCTAAACCACAAGACTCCTACAATGAGAAAAGATCTATTGGTCAGAGATGATAAAAAACTTCACATGAGGGCTCTCCTTATATAGCCATGGAGAAGGCCCAATAATGGAGTTCCTACATGAGTTTACAACTCACAAAAGCTAGAATACAACATGACTTTCTTGGAAACACCTCCTAGGAAAATGCGGCTCACTCTGAAGATGCTTGATCTCGATCAATCATGGTGAGTAAAAAATCACCCAAGGAAGCATTGCATACTACCCCCACATAGTGTTGAACTTAGTGGAAAAGGTGACGACAATGCATGTCATAACCGATCGCAAAAGTATGGAGGTAAGCTAAAGGTGGCAAAGATGAAAAATAACCTAAGCATGAAACACTCCAAAGTGGAGATCTCCAAGACACTGGGAAAAATGAAATACAGGGAGACAAATGCCTGATTAATCTCCTAATACTATCTACACTAGTGGACTAGAATCCACTACTTAAAGGTACATAACAAGAGGTAGTATAAATATCCATCATATACAACAATCCTCAATGTGGATTCTTGCAAACAATGCCATTTATATCCCCATTTACAATAGAGGAATCAACAAATATTTGATGTGCAACAAATCATTGGAATGAGAGAATAATTCTCTTCGCAAACCCTCGAAAAAAATGGAAATTGGAAGCTTCTCTTAAAAGATATCATGGAAACAACAACGCCAATAGCCTCTAAGGTGCAATAAATTAGCAAAAACAACTACGATAAAAAGACTCCATCCAAGAAAATAGAGAAAAAAAATGTCTCCAACCAGCTAACTCTAGGATGTAGTAGTCGTAGTCTCATCAAACCATACACCATCTCCTCCATCAACGAGGACTTTGACACAACGTTAGAATTAAGAGGTGACTTACCTCACAAATAGGAATATCACAAGTTTGAAATTGAGGCAGATCTAGTACACACTCTAGCTGAGCCAAAATCTAAGAGCAACCATAAAACAAGAGATTTGGTACAATATCATCAATAGAGGCACCCATGCAAATCTTCAATATGATCCAAACAAGAAAATGGAAAGGTGAGTTGAATATAATCCCAGACTCTGCAATCTTTAAAGAGGAACATCACCCTCATCAAAATATGCAAACCCTCACAAGGTTATGATCCTCCAAGTGTCCACCATCAAGAAAAGGAATTGGCCAAAATCCACCTCATGTTGTGTATAACACACCCACATGTTACACAACTACAAAGATAACCATATGTAGCTAAAAACACACATAGAGCATTACTAAGGCTTTATACTTACAAGAAAATGATTTAAACCAAAACAATGAGTCACAATCAACTCATCATTACAGAAGCATAGTTAATTACAGGATAAATAACTAAATTATTGATTAAAATTTTTGGCTAAATAGTTATTAAACTAACTTTAGTGACATCCCCAACATTGCGATGTCAAAATAGTTAATTAATTAACAAAAATAAGCAGTTTTGATGGATTATTACTGACTTCCCAACTTTACCAGACTTTCTCGACATTCTCGACATCACGAGTTGCAAATCAACACACACAAAATGAATAAAAATAACTTTGACCCTTTCAAATTTTTGATCCCGACATCGACACGTCGGAAGTTAGAATTCAACACCGACCAAGCCACAATAACAATGACACTTTTGACTTTCTGATCTCGGCATGGCATGTCGGAAGTCATAAAATCGACATTGACATATGAAAACATTAACATTTAAATACCATGATCCCGATGTCAACACGTCGGCATCGACACATCAACACTGAAATCACAGTAATAACTTCTCTGATTTCAAGGTTTTTAGCACTTAGTCGTTTTTAGGAAAAACAACTAAGCAATGGAATAGGATTAAACTTAACAGGCCTTATGTCATATCTTAGTACTGAAACTTTGCCCATTTAGAAACGTGTCGAGTTCTCTGATTGACACATAATCATAATGAGGTTTAAGGGAAAAAAATGCCACAACTTAAACTTTCCATCTACAAGATTCCAACAGACCAAAACACTATAAGAAATCCGTGTGATTAGCTTCCTCTTTAGCTCCCTTTTTGCTTCTACATATTGTTTCAATGTATTTTTTTTCCATTTTTTTGAAAAAGTAGGCGCTATTGATAAATATGGAACTGTTTGTGGCGTTCTTTGTGTTGAATAACCCAGATCAATGTTAAAGTCGACATTAAATAGCGTCGACTTTAGCTTCTAGTTTTGCTTCTTTTTTTGGCTTCCTCTTTTGCTTCTTCTTTAGCGTCTAGTTTAGCACCCTTTATATCTTCCTCTTTAGCTTCCTATTTTGTTCCTTTTTGAGCTTCCTTTTTAGCTTCAAGTTTAACTTCCTTATTTGCTCCTATTTTAGCTTATTTTTAACTTGTAATTTAGCGCCATTTTCAACTTCTAGCTTCGCTTCCTATTTACCTTCCAATTTAACATCATTTGTGCCTAAATAGTTAAGTTGTTGAGGTCTTGGGGGTTATGGGGATAGGGGATTTATGGATTAGGCACTTTATGGACTAGGGGATTTATGGATTAGAGTATTTAGGGATTAGGTTTTTGTGGTTTAAGGGTTAAGGGATTAAGGGATTAAGGGTCAAGGGCTAAGGGGCTAAGGGATTAGGGTTTTAGTAGTTTATTTGTTAATGTCTTACTGATTATGGGTTAAGTGTTTAATGTTTAAGGAATTAATGGTTAAGGGCCAAACATAAATTCCAATAAAAACTTATTACTATATTCCCTACTTAGAAAAAGAGATCTAGTCATTTTGATCATATTGATACACTTTTATAACATTAAGTACGCAAAGTTACATTGTCAAGCATTTATTCATTATGCTCTTCATCTAATTATGTAGAATATAAATAAATTGTAAGGATGAATAAATGATTCCTTTGACTATCTTTATGTATGAAACAGACTCATGATCATGACAGCCCATACTTTTGTGTCTTCACAAAAATGTCGATACAAAATGAATGGCAAAAGCATATAAAATTGAAAATCAGGGTTAGGTATTTTAATGGTTAATGGCTTAGGGATTGTATTAGGTTAAGGACTTAATATCATCCACCAACCCTACACAACGAATAGTGAATATTACTAACATTGATATTTCTTTAAACTATGATTGGATGCATTGAAATTTGACCATGGGTTAGATTGGACACATGCCTTGAAGGTATGGGAGGGTTTCAAGACTCGTGGATTGCTGATGTCCCCACATATTCTTTGAAATCATCCACATTTCCATCTCAACGTTCATCATTCATGTCTCATTGTCATCATTGATCATTCCCATATATAGAATATTTGAAGGAACTCTCTTGAAATGACATGGAAATCCCAACATGCCCAACACAAATTCCATCCATCGACCCCACGATGTGAAAAACGAATGGGTCAAACATTGAAATTTATTCAAAATGTGTCTGTATGCATTGGAATTTTACATGGTTGGACTAGGTGCATGCCTTGATGGTATGGGAGGTTCTTAACACTCAATGAAATCATTGTCATCATCATCATCACTAGCATGTTTTTCATTTCTATCATCATCATCATCACCAGCATGGTTTTCATTTCTATCATCATCATCACCCAATTTTTTCCATCCATGCCAACAAATATCAAACTCGGCATACCAAACTTTGCTGTGAAACCTAATGAAGATGTCAATTTCAATGTCTTTTCCTTTTTCTTATGGCATTATTTGAGATGATTAAACCATGATTTTATTAATTTAATACATCCCAAAATAATTTTGTATGGTCCAACATGCAAGTGGTTTAATGGTTAATTGCTTAAGTATTATATTTTGTTGAGGGATTAATGACATCCATCAACCCTACACAATGAGCACTGAATGGGGCCAACATTGAGATTTATTCAAAATGTGATTGTATCCATTGAATCTTGACCTGGTTAGAATATACACATGCCTTGATGGTATGGAATGGTTTTAAGACTCGAGGATGTATGATGTCCCCACATAATCTAAAAGATCATCCATGTTTCCATCAATGTTCATCAGGCACATCTCATTGTCCTCATTCGTTATTCCCACATATAGAATATTTGTCATAACTCTATTTTAATGTCACGAGACTTCCCACATGCCCATCACCAATGTCATCCATCCACCCTACACACTGAGTAGTGAATGGGGAACATTGAAATTTCTTCAAAAAGTGCCTATATGCATTGAAATTTTACATGGTTAGACTAGCTGGTGCATGCCTTGATGGTATGGGATGGTTTTAAGATTCAAGGAAATCATCATAATCATCATCACCACCATCATGGTTGTCATTTCCATCATCATCATCATCATCTTCATTATGACCAATTTTTCCATCCATGCCAACAAAGATCAAACCCTAAATACCCAACTTTGTAGTGAAACCTAATGAAGATTCCAATTTCCATGTCTTTGCCTTTTTCAAGTGGCATTCTTCAAGACAATTAAATCATGAGTTTATTAAGATAAGACATCCCCAAATGATTTTATAGGTTCCAACATGCAATTTTTTTAATGGTTAATTGCTTAGGGATTATATTGGGTTAAGGGATTAATGTCATCTATCGACCCTACACAGTGAGCAATGAATGGGGCCAACGTTGATATTTCTTCAAAGTGTGAGTGTATGCATTGAAATTTGACCTGGTTAGAATAAACACATGGCTTGACAGTATGGGATGGTTTTAAAATTCACGGATGTTTGATGTCCCCACATAATCTAAGAGATTGTCCATGTTTCCATCAATGTTCATCATGCATATCTCATTGTCATCATTTGTCATTTCCCACATATAGAATCATTGTCAAAAATATCTTTTGATGTCATTAGACTTACAACACATCTATCATCAATGCCATCCATCCACCCTACACAGTGAGCAATGAATGGGGCCAACGTTGAAATTTCTTCAAAATGTTCCTATATGCGTTGAAATATTACATGGTTAGACTAAGCACATGCCTTGATGTTATGAGAGGGTTTTAAGACTAAAGGAAATAATAATAATCACCATCATCATGACCATTTTTTTCCATCCATGCCAACAAAGATCAAACCCTACATACCAAACTTTGCAGTGAAACATAATAAAGATGTTGATTTCCATGTCTTTGCCTTTTTCGTGTGGCATTATTTGAGATGATTAAACCATGATTTTATTAAGTTAAGACACACCCAAATACCTTTATAGGTTCCAATATGGAAGTGGTTTAATGGTTAATTGCTTAGGAATTATTTTGGGTTAAGTGCTTAATGCCATCCATTGACCTTGCACATTGAGCGATGAATGGGGCCAATGTAGAAATTTCTTCAAAATATGCATGTATGCATTGACATTTGACATGGTCAAACTAGACGCATGCTTGATGGTATGGGAGGGTTTCAAGGCTCAAGGATGTCTGATGTCCCCACATAATCTTTGAGATCATCCACGACTCAATCAACATTCAACATGCACGTCTCACTGTCATCATTCGTCATTCCCACATATGGAATCTTTGTCATAATTCTCTTTTAATGTCATGGGACTTCCAACACACCCATCACCAATGTTATCCATCCACCATACACATTGACCAGTGAATGGGTCAATGTTGCAATTTCATCAATATGTGCTTGTATGCGTTGAAATTTTACATGGTTAGACTAGCCAATGAATGTCTTGAAGGTATGGGATGGTTTTAAGACTCAAGGAAATCATCATAATCATCATCACCACCATCGTGGTTTTCATTTCCATCGTCATCATCATGATATTCATCGTGACCAATTTTTTCCATCCATGCCAACAAAAATCAAACCCTACATACCCAATTTTCTAGCGAAACTTAATCAAGATGCCAATTTCCATGTCTTTGTCTTTTTTATGTGACATTCTTTGAGATGATTAAACCATGATTCTATTAAGTTGATACATCCATAAATTATTTTATAGGGTCCAACATGCAAGTGGTTTAATTGTTAATTTCTTAGGCATTATTTTGGGTTAAGTGCTTAATGTCATCCATCAACTCGACACAATGAGTAGTGAATGGGGCCAACATTGAAATTTCTTCCAATTATGTCTGTATGCATTGACATTTGACATGGTCGGACTAGACACATGCCTTTATGATATGGGAGGATTTCAAGACTCAAGGATGTTTGATATCCCAATATAATATTTGAGATCATCCACATTTTCATCAACGTTCAACATGCACGTCTCATTGTCCTCATTCTTCATTCCTATCGATATAATCTTTGTTAGAAGTCTATTGAAATTCCATGGAACTTCTATCTATATAATTAATATATTCAAATTTCAAAAATATCAATCAATAATAATAATACATATTAGGAAGAAAAATTTAATTCACATATAATCCAATCAAAGGCCCCATATAAGATAATATGGCTTTGTTTGCATGGTGAAGCCTCATTAGTTGTTTGCTTGGATAGATCATTTAATGCTTAGCATTTGAGATAGATTCAAAAATACCAAGAAAGGACATGCCCTTAGTAACCATTTGTAGAAAAATAATTAGAATTTTTTTTTAATGATCTCCTAAACCATCTAGAAATGGAACAAGTTACCTACCAGGATTTGGTGAAAAGGTACATATATCTCTCTTGGCCTCCAATTTCCCTTCTCTAGTTACCATAAGGTCACTCGTGCAAAGAAATTAGAAACCACTGACTCTAAACATGCATAAACAAATGGAGCTGTCTAACTAGGAGACTTTTTGACTTTCAGGTTTGCCGTAATCCACTGAATTTAATCCACAAAAATCTGTAATTTCTGTTGTTTGTTGGGCAATTTTAAGCTCAGAAATGAAATTAGGTGACAGGAAAACCCCCAACACCCACACTTTATAGGATCTAACAGTGTTTTTGAGACGTTTTAAAAATTTCGTGAAGATTCATGACAAAAAACTGATAAAGTCCAACCAAAAACAAAGATCAAAAAGTTCCCTGTTTAAACAACTCCTAAACAAATCAACATTAAAACATTAACAATCATGCGAAATTAAAACAAATCCAATTTAAACTCTCATATTTATATTGTAGATTACCACCATTATGAAGAGATAACAATGTCTACCTTTTAATGATAATTTCTCTCAACAATCGACACAACAAATCTTCTCGTTTTCCTCTCAATTGTGTAAAATCTTTTGACGGGCTCACTTTTCACAAAAGATTATTTTGAGTGATTTATGATTTCTTTTATTTAAAAAGATGGTAATTGTTCTAATTATTTTTGTTTTCATAAACTGTATATTTTTAATATTTCTACTCTTTAATGAGTATTAATACTCAATATATATTTTTCAATGTGTATACTTTAATTTTTATTATATTAAAATAAGTATACAGTATACTACATTTAATAAAATTATACATTATAACATATAATATGCATAATATTTAGTTTGAATATTTTTTTTTATATTATAATATTTAGTTTGAATGTTTAAAGTTTTAGAATAAATTAGTGTATTTATATTATATGTTTAAGTATTGTTTAAACTTTAAGTTGGTCTGGGAGTAGAAGTAAAATTTGTTTTTTATTGTTTTGTTGAGTGTATTTTTTTTGGGATATAACGAAATGGGTTAATAGTTCAAAACCCAAAGGTATATGGTAGGAGTGGATATCTTCCCCTCACACGACCCATTAGTTGGACATTTCACAAGTGGTTTTCCTTGAATAATAGCGATGAGTCGGCTCTAATTCGCACATGGCAAGTAGGAATGGATTTCCTCATTTCTCGTTGACAATTAAGTTATGATAGGTTTTACCATCTTCGAAGAAAATGTTCAAAATTTGTATATGTAATAGTTTAAGCTGTTTGAGTGAACATACTCATAACTATTTAATATTTCATTACTCAAAACTGTATTGTAAAGTTAATTGCTTATGTTTATTCTATTGTTTTGTATTTGATAGGTTGTGTATGACATTTTAGACTATGACAAGAGAATTCTATGTGACTTGAAATATACACATAGACTATGAGTCTTAGAAGTAATGATTAACATGTAATTTATTAGTCTTTTAGTCTAGATTGTAGTTCAAATTAAGATGGCTATATATCTTTTGCCTAAAGCTTCAAATCAAGTTCATATACCTCTCATTAACCTGTGAATCCTTCTCTGAGATTTATTTTTCACCCCATGCACATCATTCTATAGAAATGTGTCATTATTGTTGGCCCTATGTATAGCTCAAGATCCTTGGGGGACTAGACTTTGGGGATTCAAATGATACTGCTCTTTTACATGCTTCCTTTATGGCATCTGATACCCCCCTCTTCTCACCAGAGGACTTTCCCCTATTATCGGGGGAGGCGCCTTTATCAACTTCAATTAGGGTTAATCCTCCTACAAGCACAGAGGAATCTTCCTCTTTCACTAAACCAACCCTCCTAAAATCACTTTTGATCTTCACTGACAAGACTCCCCTCTCTCCTTCTACCATCCCTTTAGTGTCCATTAGACACAAAAACATGACCATTCGAAGAACCAAAAAACCTAAGCAAGATATGATTCGGCAAGAGTCAAGGATTGATGTCAATTACATTCCTCTGTCATCCAGGATTAACTATGCGGCCAGGGCAAGTCACTCCCCCAACCTTCTTACCTCTCCTAGGGTGCTTAGAGAAACGTCACCCCCATATTTGGGACTTTAATGAAACTTCTCACCCTAAATACTCGTCGTTTTGGAGGGCTCACCAAGATAAAAGCTCTCGATTCTCTACTTTATGGTTTAAGACCTGATATGAATTTTTTATAAGAAACAGTGTGCTCATGACCAGGCACTCTGCCTTTTTGCAAAAATTAAACCCGGTTGGGAATTTTGTGCCATCGACTCTAGCAAACTCTTTGGTGGTATTCTTATAGGATGGGATCCATTAGTTTCCCACTATAAGGCATTTTTCTCCACAAGTGGTATTTTGGTGAAGGTCAGGTTTAAGGTTTTGAACAACGAACTTTCCTGTCTAAACTGTTATGGTCCATATATTAATAGGGGGCATTTTTGGAATGCAGTCATTGATGAGGGAATTTTTAATCATCCCAGCTTGATTATTGTAGGTGTCCTAAACTTCACTCTTTTAGATGTTGAGATTTGGGGATTGAAAGCCCACATCGATCCTCTTGCCCCTTAATTTACTCAGTTATTGGTCTACACTAATATGGTGGACATAACTCATGTATGTATGGGCCCAACATGGAGGAGTAGTAGGATTGGGGATGAGGGAATTAGTAAGAGGCTTGATCGATTTCTAGCATTCGACTCATTGTTGTCTCTCTTCTCTAGAAACAGAACTTGGTCCCATGCTTTGGTGATCTCAGACCACTTCCCAATCTGTTTCGAGTGGGATGACTTATCTTTCAAGAAAAAATTTCCTTTTAAATTCAATCATTCATGGTTGATGGAGGATGATTTCTCACCCCTTGTTAAAATTTCTTGGTCCTTTGAGGTGTCACAAACTAATTGTGATGATATGAACTGTTTGGTTTTGAAATTAAAACGACTGGAAGGTGAAGTAAAAAGCTGGGAAAAGAAGAAAAAATTGCGGCAGGGGTCAGATTTAGCTAATATTGAATTGGAGTTGCAACATAATTACTCAAAAACTCCTTCTGGTATTCTCTCTGAAGAAGAGGCTCAAAAAATGGTTTCCATTAGGAACCGAAAAGAGAAAATTCTGGCTCAAGAGGTGCTGAAGTGGATACTAAAAATTTGAGTTATCTGGATTAACCAGGGAGATGCCAACACAAATTTTTTTCATATTTTTTCTTTGGTGAGAAAAAATATTAACTCTAACTCGGATTTATAGGATGGAGATGGTAATATAGTCAGTGATCGGGCTCAACTTAAAACTTTGGGGGAAAAACATTCTCAACATTGTTTACGGATGATGGAATTGTTGCATTTTTGAATCAATTAAAAGTTATTAAATTGGTCCCCTCCTTTTTCTTTACTGAGGATGCAACTTTGATGGGAGCTGAGGTCTCGATGATGGAAGTAGAGACCACTTTGAAAAGTTTCAAGAAGGACAAAAGTCCTGGTCTCAGTGGTTGGTTAGTTGAATTCTTCTTGTTTTTCTTTTAGATGGTTTGTGTTGATTTATTAAAGGCTGTTGAACAATCATGGAAAGAAGGTAAGATACATCGTTTTATCAATTCCACCTTTTTGAATCTCATCCCGAAATGTGAAAATCCTAAATCCTATGCGAATTTCCGTCTTATCTCTCTTTGCAATTTGTTTTACAAGCTTATTACCAAAATAATTTCCAACAGGCTAAAGCCTATTTTGGCCAGGTTTATTTCAATTGAACAATTTGGATTTTTGAAGAGAAGACAAATCCTTGATCCAGTGGGTATTTCGCAGGAAATCATCCACACTATAAAGACAAAGAAGTTGGAAGCTTTGGTTCTCAAACTGGACCTCCTAAAAGAAGTTGATAGAGTAAATTGGACTTTTCTGCGTCTCTTACTTCTGCAGGTGTGTCTCACTTTGGAAACTGTAAACTGGATTATGGGATGCATTTCTTCAAAAAAATTCTCTATGCTTATCAATGGCTCTCCTTCAGGTTTCTTCAATGCTTCCAGGGGCATAAGATAAGGACACCCACTATTGCCTCTTCTCTTTCTCTTGGTGATAGAAGGTCTCAGTTTCCTTATAGGGGAAGCAAAGAGAAATGGAAAAATTCAAGGTATCTAATTATCGCCCACACTAGTCATAACTCATTTACTCTTCGCAGATGATGTTGTTTTATTTGGGATAGAACCTTGGAGGAATGGCAAGCATATACAGATGAACTTGAGCTTTTATGTTCAGCTTCAGGGATGAGTATTAGTTTGGAAAAATATTCTTTTCTCTGCAATGACTTAAAAGAGGATGTGATCAACAACATTAGTGATATCCTCCCTTATAAGATAAAGCCTATTGAAAAAGGATTTAAATATTTGGGATATTGGATTAAACCCTTGAGTTATGGTCTTAGTGACTAGCGATGGATTATCCAAACTTTTTAGAGAAGGCTCAGTAATTGGTCTTACTGATACTTATCTATGGGCGACATACTGATTCTTATCAGATCGGTATTGTGTAGTATCCCTGTATATTGGTTCTCTCTGGAAAGGATACCAAAATCTATTCTAAGAAGACTTCAACAATTTATTTCCACTTTCCTTTGGGGTGGCACTATTAACAAGCGCATGATGCATTTAGTTAACTGGAAAACTATCTCAAGGCCTTTTACTTATGGGGGATGGAATATAAAAAATCTGCAATGGTTAAGTATATCGCTCAAGCTCAATAGATTGCGGATTGTGCTTGGTAGAAAATGTCTTTGGAACCAAGTGATCTAGGAAAAATATCTAAAAAAAACTTCCATTGAAAGTTGGCTTTGTTTGCATAAGAAGTCAATCCATAGCTCATATCACTATTGGAATGGATTTATTAGGGTACTCTCTTGGATCAGTAGAGTACTAGGTTGGAGAGCCGGTGATGGAAAATTGATAAAGCTGGGAATAGAACTAATTGCAAGCTTGAACGTGAGTTATATTCTCTCACGAGAGCTACTTTTTTACTTAAATGATTATGGAATTTGTACTCTCAATCAGGCTCACAATACAGGTGAAGGTACTACAACTCATTCTTATTGGTTGTATGTGGATGACCTGGAACTAGAAGGTGACTGGAAGGTTGAATGGTCCCATTATATTCACAATTTATCTCATGGGGGTATCAAATTCTCAGATCAGAAGGATAAATTATTGCGGATGCACAATTCTGAAAATGGTGAAGTCTCAACAAAACTTGCATATGATCTTATAGCTTCATCAAACTTGGTGAAATTAATTGGATGGCAATATCATCATCTATGGTGCTGGAACATTTTGATCAAGCTCAAATGATTTATCTAGCTATGTGCATAGAATCATATAAGCATTTGGGAAAATATGATAAAAAGGGGATGGATTGGACCTAACCGTTGTTGTTTATGCAAGTCAGAGGCTGAAACAATGTACCATATTTTTATAGCCTATTCTTTTTCTTAGGCAGTGAGATCCTCTCTCGCCTCCCTTTTTAAATTAAATATCGAATGGAAGGAACTCTCATTACTAGATAATCTAAATTGTTGGAATGAGCAAGATCACGATCTGCAATATCTTCCCTTCTTTTATATATGGAATGTATGGATTGCATGCAACATATGCATCTTTGAGGATATTGAACCAAATATAAGAACAATATGCTTCAACACTCTTGATCTTTTTAAATTCTATCCTATATCCCGCACAAAAAAACCATCAAGAGCCATTGGACTAGCTCCCAAAATCATCTGCCCAACATGGCTTCTTTGATGGTGTTACTACAACTGGTAAGGGAGGTGCAGGTATCATTCTCTATATCACTAATTCACATTTCTTTCATTTAAAAATGGGTTGTGGGACCAACACTAATACGAGAGAGGAACTGCTAGCACTCTGGACTCTGATGATATTTGTTGTTTCAATTGGTCTCCCTGAGTTACATGTCTATGGGGACTCCAACGTCATCATAAATCAGGAAAACCCTGTCTCTGGACTTTCGGTTCTGGATCTAGAGCATTAGTGTGCTTGCATTACTGATATCAAATATTCCTTTCTTTATAAATTTCTAGCACATCTATAGTGAGCACAATATGAGTGTTGATGACTTATTTGAGGAAGCATTTTCTCTAGATTCAAGTCTACTCTCCTTCTCGAAATTTTTGGAGGGAGATGTAATTGGGGGTGGCTCTCTTCATCTCTTTTGATGAGCCCTTTACGGTTTTATTTGACATTCTCATCTTTTCTGAACATGGAAAAGTCTTGAGTTTTTTTTTCCAAGGTTTTTCTTCTTGAGTCCTTGGTGATCAATTCATGGTGTAACTGACAAACTCATCCTTTTTGGGGTCATTATTTCTACCCCAAGTGTTTCCTTTGATAAGCTTTCAGCGTTCATCATGTGCTCTCTTGTGACCCAAGTTTTCCTTGGTTGGGAATGGTAGAGATCCGAGAGCTGGCTCCTATTTTCCAGGTTTTCGTATGAGTTAGAACCTCCTTATTGGATGTGCAACAGTCCACTTTGTTACAGTAACTGGTTGTCTCTAGATTGGCAGAGAGATTGCTATTCATTGCTCTTGTTTTAATGAGCTTTGTTTTGTGGATATTGGCAAGTTAGGATACTTTGTATCATTGATATGTATATCGTTACCTTTGATTCATTGAATATCAAGGAACTGCATTTTTTCTTCTTGAAAAAAAACCATATTTTTTCAACTCAAGTATTTGGAATAAAATTTTAAATTAATTTTCTAAACTATGGATAAAATCTACAATAATTTTTGTGAAATAAGAAGAACTTAGTGATTGCATATTTTGCTCAAATAACCTAAGGTTTCAAGTAATAGTTTAATTATAAGTTATTTATCACATTTTACAATTCTTAAATTTAGCCTAATTTATTCATATTCACTTTTATTAAATTAAAATTTTATTTCCTTTCCCCAGCATTAAATTATATTCATTCAAAGGAGTTCTCACCACTACTCCTCTAAGCATAATCATCTAAATAATATGGGCCTTAATTTTGTTTCATCTTTTATTCTTACAATTAGGTTATATTTGGTAATTTTTCTTAATATAGAGAGTTTACTAGTGTCTCGGAGGAAATGAGGATAATGTTGATAAGCAGGTGATAGTTACAAGTGAATCCTTTGGTTAGTTTATTATAGAAAGTTTAATAGTGTCTTTAGAGCATAATGATATGGTGGGGATTTAAACTATATCTTGTATGGAGGTTGGTAAATTTGTTGGGTAGTGTGGAAAAGATGCTTACAGTGTACCAAGTAATGTAATGTTCATATTATTGAAGGAGGCATAGAATAGGGTTTTTACTCCGTGGCAAAAGTTAAGGGAAGGGTAATATCATCATAATCGATGGTGGGATGGTGATTTGAGACAAAATTGTAGGATTTACACTTAGAGGCATGTGTTTAATGTGTGTTGAGAAGATCAAGCCTTTTAGGATCAAGGAGATGTTAAGGCTCTCATACGCGATGCTTGGCCACGTGTTGACTTTTTAAATTTTAAATATATATAAAACTAGCATTACAATAACTGGACACATTAAAGTGATTTTCCTTATACTTAACTTCTTAATAATTTTAGGATGTATTGATTTTCTAATTTTTTAAAATATATACAATTAGGATTACACTATCTTAACACATTAAAGTGAATATTAACATCATAAAAAAGATACCTGACATAAATTATAATTTCACAATTTCCACATATAAAATTATATTTTAAAACTTAATTTGATCTGTTTACATTTTTTTTATATATCATATTTCAATTAGTTAATTAGGAAAATATTAAATATGAGAAAAATAATCGTTATCTTTCACATTCTACATAATGTTTTAAAAAATAATATCTATCATCATTAAATAGCCCCCGCTCGGGACCATTACAAACATCTTTCGATGCCTCTACACTCAACCCCACGTGGTTAGACACTTGACAACAATGCTTGTGGCTAAACATGTTTGGAATTCTTCGTTAGGCATGTTTTTACACGCAACTCAAAAATGTAGGGACGTTTTTACACCGAACTCCAAAATAATTTTATTGTTTTAAAAGCTTTGGAGCTTTATTTATTTTTTAGTGTATAGACTATAATTTTTATTTATCAATTTAATTTAAATAGCATATCAATTCTATATTCACAATAGGCTGTGTTTTTTTGAAAGTAATGTAATAAAGAAATAAAAATTATATTATATATTATTTAAAAAATATTAAATTATGAAATATAAATTTATATTATATAAAATTACATAATTTAAAATAAAAATAAAATATTCAAAATTATTAATAATTGGATTGTACTTATCATTATAATAATTAATTTATATATTTTATTCTAAGTTTGATAAAAAAAAATTGGAATGCTTAACATCATAAAAATAAAAATAAATCATATAAATTACATTAAAAACGTTTTAAATTTCGATGTTTAAAGTTTCATTTTTTCCTTGTTCCCATTTACATAGTGTTTTGTAATAAATTGATTTCAAATCACGAGAGCATTAAACACTTAAACTTAAATTTTATTGGGTATAGTTTGGATAGTTGGGAGGAATATTGTTACCTTTTCTACCTAGGTCAACTCCCGAAGTGACATGTTGAGCTCTTAATGAATCTATTGTTGTTTACACTTGGACGAAGTGACTTCATATAAATATCTTGAAAGCAATCTTCATTATAGGCTTAATTGGAATTATAACATCGAGAAAATGATTAATACAGGGTGGAAAGCTTATTATGGACTTGAAAACAATTGTAAATCAACAAACCTCTAGCTTTGGGATAGGAAGAAACTACTCGTTGAGACTCTCTTCACTCTTGTTATCTTATATATTGGTGAAGTTTGGGGTTGCAACATCTCTAGAAAAACATGGAGAAGGATATAGCAAATCCAAAAGCGCCTTAATAACGTATAATCTCAAAATTAAAATATACCATATCATATCCTCCTCATAGATGTGATTCTCATCTTGGTTGAGAGCATGGTTATGACTAGGTACTTAATGTACAAGAACAAGGCAAACAACATGTGAGAAAAGAGGCTTCCTGATATTTCTTCTTGTTGTAGTCAAATGCATTTATGACTTAAGTGAGGTTGGCATAAAAATTCCAAGTCGTGGTTAAATCTTTAGGGAGTCGAGGAAGAGGTCTTTGCAGAATATCGATAATAAATTAGAAGTATTATTACATCTACATTTAAGAATATGTGGTGATTTGAAGAGTTAGAGAATGAGATAAATTTAAGACATTATAAGGAGGTGATCAACCCCAATCTAAAAGATCGAAAGTGTCTATCCGGTTTTTAACTAGCATAAAGAAGAAAATCTACATTGCTAAAATAAAAACAAAGTCTCATGAGCTACATAGTAAAACATGGATGAAAGATTTTGCCATATTTATGACACAAAAAGGGTTTATAGGAACTTATGAACGCTTTTCTTAAAGTTTTTTTGAGCACAGAAATAAAATTATAGAGAAAACCAAGCGACTTCTTACTTATTTAAAGTAGATAAATCAAAGTTGATCTCATGAATCATAAAATCTAAATATTCATCAATTTCAATATATTAGATATGCTCTCTATCTTTTTCACATGTAAAAAAAAGAAAATTATGAATAAATAACTTTCTAACACTTAAAATTTATGAGTTAATAATTTTACTCTTCCTCTTCCAATGTAAAATGCATTCAACATAAATTAAAAATTCAATAAAGTATTGTAAAGAGGTATCAATTATAAAAACTATATATCTATATTTTCTTTATAACAATAATTATTACAAATAAGTATTGATGTCTCATATCAATTTTATTTATTTAACTCTTTTATTTTGAAGTTTTTTATAGTATTTTTATTTCCATACTTTAATCTTAATCTTAATTAAACATCAATTAATGAATGTGAATAACTATTATCATTATTATCAAAATATTACTTTAAATTTGTCTCTTTAATCTGTATTACTTTAAATATCAATTTAGTTTATGTATTCAGTATTAAAACATCACTTTTCATTTGATTTGATTTGATTTTTATTTTTTCAGATATTAAAAACGTGATCGGAAATTTACATAAAATGAGATATTTGATTTTATTAATAGAACTACTTTGGTGATACTTAAAATCAGATGTTAATAGAACTACTTTTGTGAAAATTATTGATGGACACTGCTCAAAGACTATTTTGGTAAGACAGTGATATGATACGTCTTGGCATGGTCTGGGATTTGGTAAGGGCATCTTCTATGTTAATTGCAATACAACTTAAAAGAAACTAAAAGGGAAACTAAACCTTAGATCCAAGGATCGATACACTACATTGGTTACATTGTTAAATACCAAGGATTGGGTAGGCTATGATCTCAATGGTGATCGTAGCCTCTCTCTTGTTGCTAGAGAATCAAACTTATTAAATAAAAAATGGCATTGCCTTAAAGGGCCTTCTTGGATTATTTCTCATGTTGGTATGTTTAGTTAATTATTCTTGGATGTTGTGTTTTATAGTCATTGATATAAACATTCCTATCCAAAGCTATCCTATAGGTTTGAATGCTTGGTTAATTGCCCCCAATTCAATTAAGCTGGTATGGGATGTAACTTTAGGATTTTGCTGCAAATCGATAAAGTGGGAGGATTTATTACGGAATTTTGATCACATGCCTTGAAATGTCCTAAAATTCTCATCTTTATAATTAATAATAATCTTGTCAGTATGGTTAAAAGAGAGGTTGCGAAAACCCTTTGTACTATCTATATTCGTTTGTATGGTGTATTTATAAAACTAGTTTAGGAAATGCATAAGAAACAACTAACCTTCCTCTAAATTAACCCTATAAACAAGAAAAACACTTGTTAATCAATCCATTAATGCCTTAGGATCTTGTAGATTGAATCTTTGCAAGGGTTGTTTATTTGAGACAAAAATGGATATGATGTAGGTGAAAGGAATGAAGAATATGTATATAGCTGGAAGAAAGAATAGAGTTGTAGAAGCTCATTAGAAGAAAAAAATCCTTAAGCCTTAAAAAAAATTCCATGCCTCAATGACCATGAACAAGGGGGCCTTCAATTGGGAATATGGGAACCATTAGTATGCTTAACATGATAAGAAGAGCTCTTAAGACTTCTATCATAGTATAGGAAAGAAAAACAAGGGCCTTAGGCCCTAAACAATTCTTCTAAAGGAATTAATGGCAATGAACAAGGCCTTGAACCATGGCATGGGTCATCTCTATGACCTATAAACCTCGAGCGGGATATGGAAGTGATTTACAGGTTCTAATTGGGTTTTGAGACCTCAGGGTCATACCTTAGTGCCTTTCGGACGTTTTATGCACCATCTATGGCACTCAAGGAATTGATTATGGCCAAGTAATGAACTTAAGTTGCTTAGTCACTATTCGAATCTTTCTAAGATCAAGCTTCATAAAGTAGTCCTTGAACAACCATGTTAGACCTCTAATTGGAATCTTTGGACTTAATATGTTTTAAATAATACAAGTTTCTCTTGGGACATGTACCATGATTAGGGAGGAAAATAAGCATCATAGGCCATAAGAAAAGCTTGCTGGGATCAAGGGCTTGAAACACCACATATATCCTCTCTAATTGATCTCTAGCCTTGGGGTGTGATATTGATGCCATTCATAAACAAAGTTTGTCAATGATCCCGGTGCATCTACCAAGTGACCAAAATTTTAGAGTCCTCAAATGTTTCCCAGAAGCACATAGTTGCATTGAGCTTTTCGAAAGCTTTCTAGCGCTACTAGTTTCGTCAAATTTTGGTTTCATATCGGAAAGTTATGTCATTTTGAAGTTTTTGGCATAGAGCATTTAGGGGTCGGAAGTTGGCGCGCATCTTGCTGGTTGTTTGTTGACAATAATGACTACCAACATCTGATGTCAGTAGTCAACAGTCGGAAGTCGACGTGCATCTTACTCGCTGTTGGTTGATAGTGTCAATTGTTGAGCTCCGACATCAATGGTCAAAATTCAAGAGTTAGCTAGATATTTGGGGAAGAAACATTCCTTGTTTTGAATTTCAAATTCCGATGTCGAGTCAGAACAGTCGGAATAGGTCAACATCAGAGGGTTGGCATTGGGACAAGTCAGCACCAAGAAAGTCGACATCAGATAGATGGAAAATTGCAGATCGATGGTTTCAGTCACTTGACGACATATTAGTCAATGACATTGGTTTAAAATGGAGATTATTACCATGGATTTGGTTTTTCTAGATATTTGGATGAGGATCTTGAGTTCAATCCTCATTTCATGCCCTTTTGATCTTAATTTGTGTATGGATTCTAATCCTATAGGTAATTTGGGCATCGATATTGATTTTGTCCCAAATTCAACACTTTTCTCATGGATCTAAACATCATCCACAGATCCAAAAACAACCCTGTGCTTCTATTTAATGTATAACTTGGGCACGATAGGGAGAGGTTGGAATAGAGACAGTCAGAGTGTGGAAGATAAGATCTCCATTTGTACACTTGAGAGGGAATTGATGGTATGAGCAGACAAAGATATTCAAACCAAGGAGATGGAAGAAACTTTAGACTATAAGATCTCGTTCCAGACTACGTGTTTTTCCAGTGCTTGAAGATACTACATATGAGACAGAGCTTCTCATTATGTATGCTTAAGGTATCACATCGGTATATCTGTCCTTAATGTACATAGTTAGAATTACAATCATTGCCCATAAATTTGATGTAATATATTTCTTTTGGTGTACTAATGAATTTGTTCAATTATTGATTGAGCCTCGATATGTAGTCAGAGGGGGTATGGAGAACTCTGATATCAAATATGGTTGCGTATCTATTTATGTGTTGAATTATTTAATTTCATGCATTATATGCTTTATATGTGGAATACTTGATAATATCTCGGTTTAATTAGGTAATTTTAAGAAAATAATTGATCTAGAATGGCTTAATTAGTAAATTAGTTACTTGTTGTCGTTTACAGATCATATTGGTATCCAAGTTGTTTAAAAAAATAAATTCATGTATCATTTGCTAACAATTTTTCACACATACAATCCCTCGTTACAAAGATCTTAGAATTTTTTTAGATCATGTGGTACTAGAGCCAATTTAACCATATAATTGTGAGTGTGTGAATGTTATCTAGATCAAGGCTTATGAAAAGAGCCTCAAGATCAGTATGATGTGATTTAAGAGAAACTCCCTCATGGATTAGTTGTGTTCTAATGAATTTTGGTTTCATAGTTGTTGTCACAGAGATCATTGTTTGAAGAGGTCAAGTCACCAAGGAGAGCATATATGCATCTATGTATTTGATGCACTTTTGCAATTTATCGAGAAAAATGGACATGAGTCCATGATGAGGAGAATTTTCCCTATGCACCTACTACAAAAGTATTCAACATATTTATGGTAACAACATTGAAATCCATGTAGATAAATCGACCCACATGCAACAGGTATATTTCTCTTTAATTGTTGAGATTTTTCTAAATCTTGTATGATTTTGTGTAAAAGGTGATGCAGAGGTACATACCTACATACACTAAATTGGGTTATTTAGTCATGAGTGCACTTTATGGTGGTTAACAAATTGATGTGAGGCATTCTTTTTATCTTGAGGGCATGATTGTGAAAGAATTGTAAAAGTTGCAACTACGAGTTGTATCACAAATTTTTTTCCATAGCATTAATGTTTTGTTGTTGAACTGAAGCATAAAATATGTTTCTTTTATACAGGTTTGGGGTGGTAGAAATATATGAAGGACACGAGTTTAAAAGGATATGTCTTGAATCGAGTATCGGTTCAAATTTAGGTACTATGCACTCTTCCATTTGAATTATGGTAATGGTAACATTGCTCCTTATACTTGTTTTGAGATAGCAAATGTTTCCTTAAACTTGATGTAATTTCCATTTGGCTTAGAAACATTGTAAACGATTGGTTAGCCACTCTTAAAATTAATGAGAGTGAGAGAGATTATTATCTTTGAGCCCTGTTAAAAAAATTGTAAATGGGTGCATCACTGGTTGTACCTGACACCCCTGCATTTGGCTTTGTGGATAGTTTGAGTTATTGTTCGAAGGGTTAATATATTTGTGTTAGATTCTTGTATTTGGAATCATGGGAATCTTGACTACAAAAGAATGGCATAGGAAAAGAATCAAAGAAGCAATCATGGATTCATGAACTTGAAGAAATCAATTAGAAAATTCAGGAAAAAAATGTTGAATTGAGGATATTGTGGCAGACATCAAATGAAAAGAAGCATGGGATGCAAAACAAACTTCAAGATCCACAAAAGAGATTTTAAGCAGTGAAAAATGAATTGTAAACAAAAGATGAGCTTTTGGGAAGGTTCCATAACAATGATGAAGTTTATACGAATGAAGAATCTACTTTTCCAAAGGGATACTTCTACCAAATATGTAAAAAACCAAACCAAGGTTTGTGTTGAAAGTGTTTCAACATGTTCTTATTCATCTCCTCTTAATGGTAATGTTTCTATTGGAAGTTTTGATAAGCACACATTTGGAGTTGTTTTTAAACTCCTTACCAAAATGGGGTACAAAGAAGGAGGAATTGGCATAAATTTTCAAGGAATCACTCATCCACTTGAAGTGAAATAAAGACCTCAGTATTCCTGATTGGGACATGGAGAGTTTTCTCGATATTTTGAAGCAAGTGGTGCTTCAAATAAAGAACCTGTACTCTTACTGAAATCATGAAAGCAGGAAGATGGCACATCACCATATCATGATAGTGATGAAGTGTCAAATATCTCTCCCAAGGAAGATAAACTTGTCAAATGAAGAGTGAAGACAACTTATCCTTGACGGGTTTTCACTCAAGATTGTGATAACAGTTATAGAAAACATGATTACTCCAATGCTTTTCTTTAATTACATGAAAAATCGCTATGAAACACATAATTACGGTATGCATGTACTTGCACATTTTGTGGGTTGAATAACCATTATGTGGCCAAATAATGGAAGAGAAAGTCTCTTTACAGGAAACTTTTGTTGATTAACAAGGGGATGAAACATGAAGAACATCATCCTTGTCAACAAAAGAAGAAAGGAAAGAAGGACATGAAGTCACAAAACTTATACACTCATTGTAAAGTGAGTGGACATCGGGTAAATAAGTGTTGGAAAATACACCCGAAGCTTCATCCAAAGCAACAAATAAATGCTATTCCTACCTTTGCAAGTCATTGTAGAAAAGTTGCGTGAGACACCACAAGGACAAAGGTAGATGATGGGAGAGTTGTTCAGACTATAGAAGTCCAAGAAGTAGTCCATGAAGAAGAACCTACTAAGAAAGGAAAGTATTTATCCTGATTCTTTTAGAAATGGGTAGCTTATTTACAAAGTTGATTTCTTTTTGTTGTAAATTTTTCATGCTGCAAAATTACGTAAATAACCTATTATGATCCCCAGAAGGGTAACTTGCAAAAGCGATGGATGATCATGCATGTACAACAAAGAGTTTGTATTCCTTTACAAAGTCGCAAAGAGATTGATGAAACTTTGTATGTAAAATTTAATGGTATACAATTTTGGTTGTCCAAAAGTTTTTGAGTGGGGAGGTTTGATCGAGGTGGATCCCTCAAGTGGCCAAAATTTCAAGGTCCTCAAATGTTTTCAAGAAGCACATAGTGGTATAGGGCTTGTCAAAATCTTTCTGGAGGTACTAGTTTCATCAAATTTGGGATTTAGATGAGAAAGTAATGTCATTTTGAAGTTTTTGGCATAGTGTAGTTAAAGGGTTGGAAGTTAGAGTGCATCTTATTGGATGTTTGTTGACAGTGTTGACTGCTGAGCTCTGGGATCAGTAGTCAGAAGTCAGGAGTCGGTAGGATAGTCAGGGAAGCAATGTTCCTTATTTCGATTGCCAACTTCCGATGTCGGGTCATAACAGTCAAAACAAGTCAACGCGACAGCGGAAATTCAGCAGCAAGAAGTCGACATTGAACTGTCCGCATATTGCAGATCGACGATTCCATTCACTCGATGAAAGATTAGATCAACATCTCTGGTTTAAATTGGAGATTACAACTATGGATTTGGTTTTTCGAGATTTGTAGATGAGGATCTTGAGTTCAGTCCTCATTTCATGCCCTATTTATCTTAATTTGGGTATGGATTCTTATCCTACAGGTAATTTGGGCATTGAGATCGATTTTGTTCCAAATTGGGAACTTTGCTCACGAATTTAAACATTATTTGTGGATCCAAAAATAACAGTGTGTTGATATTTAACGCATACATTGGGAACAATATGGAGAGGTTGGAACAGAGACAGGAAGAGTGTGGAAGGAAGGGTCTCTATTTGTACGCTTGAGAGGAAATTGATGGTCTGAGCAAACAAAAAAAATTGTACCGAGGAGATGGAAGAAAATTCAGACTCTAAGATCTTGTTCCAGATTGTATCATTGTCCAATGATTGAATATACTACGTATGAGACAGAGCTACTCATTTTGTACGCTTGAGGTATCACATCTATATATCTTTCCTTAATGTCTGTAGTTAGAATTACAGTCATTATCCGTAAATTTGATGTAATCTATTGCTTTTGATGGACTAATGAATTGGTTCAATGATTGATTGATCCCAAATATGTAGTAATAGGGGGTCAGACAAACTTTGATATCATATCTAGTTTGTATATATGTTTATATGTTGAATTATTTAATTTCAGGCATGATATGATTTGTATGTGAAATATTTGACAATATCTCATTTTAATTATGGGAATTTTGAGAAAATAATCAATCCAAAATGGATTAATAATTAAATTAGTTACTTGTTGTCATTTACCGATCATATTAGTATTAGATCTGTAAAAAAATCCATGTATCAGTTGTTAACAATTTTTCAAACATACATTTCTTGATTACAAAGATCTTAGAAAACATTGTTGGCAAAGGGTTCGAAGGTGTGAAGTGCGGGAATCCACAAAGGAAAAAGCAATCATGAGACCGACAAGTAAAGAGAATGTCAACCGTGACATAAGAAGGCACCGACAAGTCCGGTCATTTTGGTTGAGTTAGTTAGGAAGTCGATTATGTGGACGATTTTGTAACAGCTTAGCAGGTCTATAAATAGAATTAGAATTGTAAAGAGAATTAATCAGGAGAGATAGATTGATCAATCTAGTAAGAAATATATCACTTAGGAGGATTTGATTTGTTGATGAATGTATTTCTAGTATGAGGATAATTGACCAAATTTTGTCTTTTGCTATGTGGTTTTGGGAATAATAAGAATCTGATGTTGATGGTGCAATTATGCTTTATGCCTATGTTTCTTAGAATCTTGTGAACTGTGTGAGGATGTTATCTATGAGTTTGCACGTTTAGATCTGAATGATGCAGATCCTTGAGGGGTTCTTTAGGTTAATACACATTGATGTCTTTTTTGAGTTAATATGACCTGCCCGTTAAAATGTCTATATCAGAATGCTGATAATAAGTAGATCTGATTAATGTTAACTATATTTGATGAACTGTATGCTTAAACCATGGATCTCTGAGTAATGTTGCGATAGAGTAAAAGATAATGTGAAATCCCTCTTCCCTATGCGGAAATGTGGTTCTTATATCCCTCCCTCAAACATCTCAGTTGAGATTGCATCTACTTCACAGGTGTTGCTAGATAGGGTAAAACCTGTCCTGGCTGATGTTTAGGGAGTTTGCAGTGAGAAGTGTCTACATATTTGTGGATTGAACCCCTGCCGACAAGGTTTGTTTCAACAAATGGTTATGTTTCTAGGACCATAGTAACAAGGATAATCCATTCATCCATAGTGCAATACAGGTCATTCATGACAAAGTGTTCGAGATAGTTTCAGCTGAGTTAGCAATGGAACCACAACAGATGGTGACACCAGAGATGATGATGACATGCTATAACTTAATAGGAGAATTGGATGACAATTCATGATGATGATCCAAGAGTTGTTGATATCCCAGAATCAGAGAGAAGCCATGATATAGTAGTACCATAATTTCCAAGCGACAAATTTAAGCAACCACTGAAACTGAAAAGGTAAACATTGGGATAGTAGAGGACCCAAATTTCACTAGTATTGGATATTACTGGGACAATTCGACGATGGCAAAAGTCACCTAATTACTACATGAGTTACGAGACTTATTACCAAAACCTAACGCAAAACCAGTAAAGCATCGACCGCATAGGTTGAATCTGAGATACAAAGAGCACGTCAAAGCATAATTAGAACGGACGATGGATGCTAGAATTATCAAACACATTGAAGAGTCAGAATGGATCAGTACAATGGTGGTGTAGGACAAGAAGATGGGAGAAATCTGGATCTTTGTCGATCTTCGAAAGTTGAATGACGCGAGTCTCCATGTTCCATTTTCAACACCAATTATGAACAAAGTATTGGAAGGCATTGGACAATAAGAAATCTATTTGTTTATAGATTGTTTTTTGGGTTATCACTAGATAAGGATTTCAAAGGAGGATAGAAAAAACCACTTTCATGACAGTCAAAAGGGGATGCTTTGAGTATATGGTGATGTCGTTCAGTATCAAGAATGCACCATCAATTTTCTCAAGGATAGTTATCGTTGTGTTTAAGGACTTCATTCATAAATTCCTGGCATTCTATATGGATGATTGGACTATCTATGGCCTGGTAAAATATCAAACTAGAAACCTCCTACTGATGCTGGAAAGGTGTCGAGAACATCATATTTCATTAAATATGAAAAAGTGTGTATTTTGTGCTCCATTAGGGATTCTACTGGGACACATTGTGTGTAAGGAGGATATGTTGGTAGATCCTTCCAAGATTGTGGTAATTGTCAACTTACTGGAACCGACGAGAGTAAAACAAATAAGGGCAACATTGGGTCACATAGGATATTATCTCAAGTTCATAAGAGGCTACGTAACAATCACTGCGCCAATGGAGAATATGCTGAAGAAGGACATGAAGTTCGCATGGAATGACGAGTGTCACAAGAGCCTCAATACTCTAAAGCAGAAGATGGTCGCAACACCAATATTAGTCTTTTTGGACTAGATGAAGAAGCTCTACATTGATGTTAATGCTTCATCAGTCACATTAGGGATAATATTGATCCGAATTTATGCAGGAATGCAACAAAATACACAAATAATCATAGAAACAAATATGCAGCAAAAATAACACTTCATTTCATTAATCAATAACTAAAACTTGTTTACATATAGAATGGAAATAAACTAGCTAGACTGCTGGCCTAGCTTATCTTTGAGAAGAGATGTGGCAGCTACATGCCTCTAAACTATGTGTTACATTGAGGCTCGAAGGCCTATATATTATTGAGAAATAATGGAAACCCTACACATCCAAAAACATAACCCTAGGAGGTGAAACGCCAGAATGTGGGCCCCATAGGGTAACTTGGTACATCAATTTCCTGGGGTCGTAACTTTAGCATACGACCTTCGTTTGACGTGCATGATACATTGTTAGAAAGATATATTTAAGGAATACATCCATAAATAACAAATATTGATTCTAGAATAGACTCATATTTTCTCGACCATTTGATGCCGAAAAAATGTCATTTAGGGCCTCAAAACAGCTTTGGAAGTTTAGGACCTGAAAAATTCCAAAAATAGTAAATTGTGCTACAATTAATGAAAATGGAAAACTGAAAGAAACAATGGTGGGGGTCTAAGTGGAATAGGTTGGTGGACATCAATATCCTCCTGGATCATTCCTCCCCTTTTAGGAAGCAATGGTCCCCATTTATTAGAGGAAATTTCAACTCAAAATGGGCCTTTTAACTTTTATTCAAATTCCATGTCATCATGTGTTAGCGAATGAAATTGCTTTAAATTTGAAATACCGTATAGGTCTTAAAAACTTTTTAATATAAATTTGGGGATAGGTATCATAAAAAAAACTACTTTTTTTGTTTGTATTTTTGACATATCTCCCTGTGTTTTTACCCAAATTTCGATCGAGAGAGCTAGTTGGATGCGGAATTAAATTTTGCATCCAACGAGCTCTCTCGATTGAAATTTGGGTAAAAACACAGGGAGATATGTCAAAAATACAAACAAAAAAGTAGTTTTTTTCTTTTCTTCCTCCAAAATTAATAAATATTATTTTTATATTTTAACTATTATTTTATTAGTTCATTTTAGGAGGCCCATTTTGAGTTGAAATTTCCTCTAATGGCGTTGAGATCCTCCATGAGATGAGGAAACTTCTGCTGAACTTGGTCCCTAGTGAGCCACTTTCCCTGGTGAAGGAGTTGGCCACCTTTGACAACTTGATCTCACTGGATCTTCTGCTGGCAGGTGTTCTTGATCTATGTGTCCATAGTCCAATCAGTTGTGGCTTGTTCCATGCAGTCGGGGTTTAACTCTGTTGGTGTGAGTTGTTCTACCACGACTAATGTGTCCAGTAGAGGTGGAAAGTAGGGCTGAAGGCGGTCCACATTGAACACTAGGTGCAGACCAAGGAATGGTGGAATACTGAGCTCAAAGGCATTGTCCCTGATAGCCTTGGTGATGGTGTATGTGCCATATCAGAGTGGGTGAAGCTTACAGTGGGGTCTAGTGAGGTGCTCCTTCTGCAAATGTAGCCACACTTTGTTGCCCACCTGGAAGTTGTGTTGCACTCGATGCTGATCATGTAGCTGCTTGTACTTAGCATTGGATCTATCCAATATGTCATGAAATTGTTGATGAATGTGCTGAATGAGCTCAATGAAGTTGTTTTCCTTGGAAACTTCAGACTGGATATGAGCTGAATCAGCCTGAGTAGCTGCAAATGGCATGGCTAAGTCAATGGGACATAGTGGCTGGAATCCCAAGCCCACCTGAAAGGGCATGTGGTTGGTTGTGCTGTGGAGGGTCTGGTTATAGCTGTGTTGTACATAGGGGAGGCTCTCATCCCATGTGCGTGGACACTTTGAGTTGTACATGCGCAAAATGTGTATGATCATCATGTTGACAACCTCTATCTGGCCATCAGTATGGGGATGGAAAGCTGTGGACTTAGTGAGCTTGGTGTCTAGCATTGACCATAGGCTAGACTAGAATGTACTAAGGAATTTGCTGTCCTGATCTGATATTATAGACTATGGGATCCCAAAGTGTACCCACACTATTTTAAAGAAGAGTTTAGCAGTGGCATCTGTTGTGATATTCTTCTTGCAGGCTGCCATTATGGCCATCTTTGAGAATATGTCAACAACCACAAACACATAGTCATTGTCGTGCTTATTAAAAGGAAGGCCTGACATGTAATCCATGGAGATGGATTCCCAAGGTCGACTAGGGGTAGGCAACAGAGTATAAAGGCCTTGCTCCTTGATGGATGGTTTGGCAATGGCGTAGGTAGTGCAGGATCATATGTACTTCCTGACATCTTTTTGAAGGTTCAACCAATAGAAATACTTCTGCAGTACTGCCATTATTTTATCGACCCTGAAATTCCCAGCGACCTGACTGTAGTGCGCTTCCCAAATAATCTTGGCACGCTCATGTGAAGGAACACAAAGGTGTCCCATGTGACATAGTAGTACATCTTGTAGGTGAAATTTTGGAACTTGGTTTCCCTCCAAGAGTATCTAGTATGTGTGGCCATATTCTGGATTGCTCTTATAGAGAAGTGGCCAGTTATAAGTCTCATCCCCACAAGAGTTGAGCATGGTGGTTATCGCCATGATCGGTGGTCGGCTAAGGCAGTCTGCAACATTATTGGTGCTTCCCTTCTTGTACTTGATGTTCGAATGAAACTGTTGTAGATATGTGGACCACTTCTGATGGCGATTGTTCTATAACTTCCCTTGTGTCTGTATGAATTGTAGGGGTTGATGGTCTATGCGGATGATCATTTCCTTCCCCAAAATGTAATGCTTCCATTACCGGAAAGCCTATACAATAGAATACATCTCTTTGTCATAAGTGGGATATTTGCAGACTGTGTCGAACAATGTTTCACTGTGATATGCAACTGGATGCCCTTGTTGAGTAAGGACTACCCCAATAGCATAGTCAGAGGCATCTATCTAGATCTCAAATGGTTGTTACAAGTTTGCTAATGTGAGCACTGGGGAATAGTAGAGGCGAAGTTTCAATTATGCAAATGATTTCTATTGAGTTTTCGACCAAAAGAATTTTTCTTTCTCTCCTCCCTTGGTGACTTGACTCAAGGGCCAAGTGATATGAGATAATCTCAACATGAACCTATGGTAGAAATTAGCAAGGTCCACAAAGTGGTGAAACTCTGTTAGAGTAGTCGGGGTTGGCCAATCCTGAATGACTTGGATGTTGGTTGGATCCACATGTACCCCACACTCATCAATAATGTATCCCAGATATTGAACTTGGGTCATGCCAAAAGTGCACTTGTCCAAATTGGCACACAACTTGTGTTGCCACATTGTTTGGAGGACCTATTGGATGTGGTGGAGGTGCTCTTCCCAAGTTTGGATGAATATCAAGATGTCATCCAAGTACACTACTACAAATGAGTTGGGGAATGGTCGCAAGATGTCATCCATTGGTCTCATGAAGGTTGCAGGAGCATTTGTCAGCCCGAAAGGCATGACCAACCATTCGAAAAGGCCCTCCTTGGCTTTGAAGGCATTCTTCCACACATCAGTTGGTTCGATCAGTACCTGGTGATACCCAGACTTTAAGTCGATCTTGCTAAAATATTTCTCCCCTTTAAGTTGGTCTAGGACATCATCAATCCTTGGGATCAGGTACCTATTCCAGACAGTGATCTTGTTCAGCACCCAATAGTCAAGACAGAGTCTCCAAGACCCATCCTTGTTTTGTAGCAACACGATTGGGCTCCCACGGGGCGATGAAATTGGTCGAATGTGACCCTTTTGTAGCAGCTCCTGAATTTTCCTCTTGATTTCATCATTCTCTAGAACAAAGCATTGATAGATCGGTCCATTGGGAAGCAGTGCACCTAGGGTCAGATCGATTGGGTGCTTGACCTGATAGTGGAGAGGGACCCCAGTGGGTGAGGTGAATATGTCCCGGTACTCCTCCACAACCTTGTCCATTTGTTGTTGTCATGCAGAGGGGCCCTGTCTGGAGGTTGTGGCCATGATCTTCTTCTTGCCTTGAGGGTGGATCATTAAGAAAACAAACTTCCTGGTTTTGGAAATGAGCTTACTACATTGTTTTTCTATAACCAAAGAGATAGCGACAGGAGGTGGTACCTCTGGTATCTTGTACAAATTATTTCCTAACGTAATAATAACAATGCGAGGCCAGGACTCATACACAGCATGTCACTTCTATAAGTATGGTTGACTTAATAATACATCACAAACCTCAAGATGAGCAATATCACATAATACCTCATCGGTGAAGGGCTTGATGCTGTCGGGAAGGTGACACTGTTGGCTGACGTGGAGATCCCATCCTTGGTGAAGCCACCAAATGGCGTATGGCTGTGGGTGTGCTGTGGTCAGAAAAACTAATCGTTTCATGAAATCTACTGAAATCAGGTTATTTTGGCTCCCACTATTGACAATGAACTATAGTGGGGAACCCTTTACCCACATCTGGGAGTGGAATAGACACTCCTCCTCCTATAAATCTTCTGGTTCTTCCTTTTGGATCTTTGTGGTGGCCACGATGGCATTGGGATTTACATCGATAATCTTCTTCCCTCTGTCATTCCCCTTCTCAGGTTCTGATTCAGTGCCGTAGTAGGCATCTGATTCAGAAGCCTTTATCTCGGCCACTAGTGACTGCTTGGCCTGACACTCACTTGTGTTGTGAGTGGGGCTCTTATGAAACTCGCACCACTTTCCCGCTTCCTTCTTCAACTTTGTAGTGTTTCTCTTTTCTTACGGATTTGGAAAGTTTTCTTGAGTTGCCATGCCTTGGTTGTGTCCTTGGTTCTGTGGTTTGGGGGCACCTTTTCCTTTCTTTTGATTCGCAAATCCAAAGTCTTGCTTTTTCTATTTGAATTTTTGCTCAATTTTGGCAGCATACCGATATGCTGTACCAAGTGAAGAGATGTCGAGGAAATCCATTTCCTCCTGAATGTGTCTGTGCAAACAACTACGGTACTTCAACACCAAATGTTTCTCTGAATCTTTGATACCCAACTTGGTGCACAGGGTATGGAATAGATTCATGAGCTCATGCACATCTTGATCTCTTTATTGCCATAGTGTAGTCCATTGTATGTACTTTTCCTGATAGCTCCCCACCGGATAATACTGTCCCTTTATGGAATCTTGGAAAGAATTCCAAGTGGGTCTGACCGAGAACAGAAAGGGTTTCTCCTTGTCCTTTCTCTCACAGTAGGTTTCCCACCAGTCCTTGACATGGGAGGTGGCTTTGAGTAGAGAAAAAGTAATCTTTTCCCGATCAGAAAAGTCATGAACTGAGAAATATCCTTCTAATATATTCAACCATCTATCTATGGAATTTGGATCTATTCAGCCATTAAATATGGGAATGTCGAAGTTTACTTGTACCTTAAAAGGGGTTGCACCTCTAGAGTGGCTGCTAGATGCAGATGCATCGCCAGTGGGAAGTTGTTGAAGGATCTAGGTGAAGTTATCCATCATCGCGTTCCTTTGTTTTTCAAGGGACTCCTCGAGCAACATTTTGATAGGATCTTCTGTGCCCTTGTCTTTGTTTTTGTCTCCCATGGGTGGCCATCAGGATTTGAAAGGCTGATCTTGCAAAGGTTCAACCATATCGAGCCCTAACTCTTTATACCCCGCCCTCATTGGGGACATTCAAAGAAGGATCAAGAAAGAGTAGATTGATCTAATACCACTGATCCAGATTTATGCAGGAACGCAACATAATACACAAATAACCATAGAAACAAATATGCAGTGGAAATAACACTTTATTTCATTAATTAATAACTGAAACTTGTTTACATACAAAATGGAAATAAACTAGCTAGACTGCTGGTAGCTTTATCTCTGAGAAGAGATGTGGCGGATATATGCCTCTGAACTCTTTGTTACATTGAGGCTCAAAGGCCTATATATTATTGAGAAATGATGGAAACCCCGCACATCAACAAACCTAACCCTAGGAGGTGAAACACCATAATGTGGGCCCCATTGGGTAACTTGGTACATCAATTTCCCAGGGTCGTAACTTTAGCATACTACCTCTGTTTGATGCACATGATACATCGTTAGAAATATTTATTTAAGGAATACATCCATAAACAACTATAATCAAGTTTGTAATGGACTGATATTTTCCCGACCATTTGATGCTGATAAAATGTCGTTTAGGGCCTCAAAACGGCTCCGGAAGTTTAGGACCTGAAAACTGCCAAAAATAGTAAATTGTGCTACAATTAAGGAAACTAGAAAATTGAAAGAAACAATGGTGTGGGTCCAAGTGGAATAGGTGGGTGGCCACCAATATCCTCCTGGATCAAATATTGACCGAACTAGGAGAAGGATAAATTGACCAGCCAATTGCATTTGCAAGTCAGAATCTATCTACGACAAAGAGAAACTACATAATGATAGAGAGGAAGGATTGGTGACGGTGTATGCATTACAAAAATTTTGCCACTATTTGTTAGGAGGACATTTCAAAATTTTTACGGATCACTCAACATTGAATTACCTGGTCAACAAGCCTGTGTTGGGGGAAATATTTGTTGATGGTTGTTAATATTCCAAGAGTTTGACTTCGAGATCATCATGAAACTAGGGAAGTTGAATGCAAGACCTGATCGTTTATCAAGGATAGATTCATGCAAAGAACCAAGCAGCATCGAGGATTGGTTTCATGATGCACAACTATTTATAATCAGAATAGTCGATTACCACCCGAACAAATCGTCCAATTTTTAGAAACATGAAAAGCTCCAGAAGAGTTCACTATGAGCCAAAACAAAAAATTGGTTGTCAGAGCTACTGAATTCCAGCTAATCGTGGGATAGTTATACAAGATGGGACCGTATGAAATTCTATGACGAGATGTTAACCTACATGAGTAGGAATGGATACTGGCTGAGGCACATGATGGGATCACATGAGAAAATTACGGAGGACGCATAACTGCCAGGAAAATGCTAAGAGCGGGGTTATGGTGGTTGACAATGCATAATGATGCCACAAACTATACCAAGAGTTACGATGTGAGCCAGAGGAGAGGGAAACCATCACAGAGATATGAAATGTCGTTGGTTCCTTAGGTAATGATGCAGCCATTTGAAAAATGGGAAGTGGACTTCGTAGGACCCATCAACACGCTAGGGAAAAAGAACAAGTGTGCAATACATAATCACCGTGACACACTATCTGATAAGATGGGAAGAGGTATCACGGGTGAAGGATTGTATAGCTGCAATGATAACAAGGTTCTTGTTCGACAATGTGGTTACTAGATTAAGTTTTCCCAAGATCTTGATGAGCGACAAGGGGGATCACTTTATCAATCAAATGTTTAGACAAACGCTAGAGGAGCTTCAAATCCAGCACAAGAAAAGTACACTGTATCATCCGCAAGCAAATGGCATCGTCGAGGTGTTCAATAAGGTATTGGAGAATGCACTGACGAAGATATGCAATACAAACTGCGATGACTGGGATTTGAAAATCCCTACGATATTATGGGATTATATGACAACATGTTAGATATTGACAGGACAAACACCATTAAACTTGGTTTATGTGAAAGCAGTGGTGATGCCAATGGAATACATTGTTCCTAACCTGCGCATAGAAGCTGCAACAGGTATGAACGATGAAGGGGCTGTTGAGGAAATATTGGAGCAACTGTTGTAGCTTGAAGAAGATTGTTTCATCGTAGGTTTTCACCAACAAGTAGAGAAGGATTGAAAGAAGGCTTGAAATGATCGCCATGTAAAAGTAAATCACTTCCAACATGCATATATGGTTCTCCTTTGTGACAACAAACTTGGGAAACACCCAGGTAAGTTGTAGATGCATTGGTTAGGTCTCTACATCATATAGTTGATCATCGAAGGTGGTGCGGTACAATTACAACAGTTAGACGTAGCATTGTTACCAAAGTTAGTGAAAGGAAGTTGCCTAAAGCCCTATCGGGGTAGCCAAGTGTGACACTAAAGTTGATAGAGGGAAAAAATGGAAAAGTAAGAAAAAAAGTCTTTCGATAGAGGGGAAAGGAATAAGGAAAGTTGAATCGCAACAAGGGTTGAAGCTCAAGCGATATCTGACAAGGTCCAAAAGGGTCAAATCACATAATTAATGCAACAATTAAACTAGGAGGGTGATGGTACAAGTGGAAAAGACATGCAATTGATGACAAAAGTGGTCATTAAATTCACAGAATCAATGCAGGATTTGGTCAATCTATGAGGGATTTAGAAATGATGGAATAAATATTTCGTGTAGAGGGACTGTAAGCTATAAAAATGGACCGAGGGGCTTGGGTCGACCCATTGGGTGAATTGAGAAGTCTAGGAAGAGAAAGGGAGAAGAGAAGTAGGGAAGTAGCGATTTCACAAATAATTTTGAGTGCTAGTACACAAGAATCACCAAGAGAAAACACACTAATCATATAAGAGCAAACAAAGATCGTGACTACACCATAGCGATCACTAAGGAAGAAAATATCGGCAACTCTCCCTATCATTCAATATCATAGGACAAATATAACTCATAGTTTGACAAGGGAGGGTGCAGCAGAGGCAGAGGCTGACCTAAAAGCAACAATAGAAGAGATGACTATGAGGGGAAAACCTTTAGGAGTGTTGGTAGATGGCATCCCAGGGTATGTACCACCAAGAAAGTATGGGGCACCAATGGTATGAATAAGAAAGAAACAAAAGTACACCATTAAGATGCCAACAACACCCCAAGGAATTCATGTGATGATGCACATCGTGCCAAAGCTACAAAATCTCCAATATAATGACCGCGATATTCTAGCATACTGAAAATTCACAATGGAGACATATGAGGAGAGGGATCATGGTGAAATGAGCCCAATCCCGTAAGAACTAGTGCAATGGACATTGGAACTACATCGGTTTAGGCTACTATCCATCATCCATATATCGCACTTCGGAAGGTCACCGAAAGTTAATGCATGTGTGAAGTAGTTGTTGACGTGTTTTCATGGCAGATATATGTGGTTTGGGACAAAGGTCTCTGTCACAATTTATTTGATTTCTGTCATCACCGGCGTGTCATCGGTCCCCCAAGGAAGGGGTTGATCCATCCAATATTTCAGCAGGAAGGATAATGACAAGAAATTGGAAGTGCAACTATGAAAGAAATACGGTGTGGTGAAAGACAAACAATCATATGTAATCGACACTATTAACAACAATTCCATGCATGTGGTAGAAAAATTGTTGGCAGTGAATATAGTACAAAAGAGTCGCCCAAACTAGTGTACATCGGAGGTGATTGCATCAGCATATCAATGCGAAACATGCATACATATGAATTGGTCATTGTTTTTGTTAAATGAGTTGATGGAAGATGCCATATTGGTTTAATAGGTAAGGAAGCCATTAACCTACTCTTGGATGCTTATACTTAGTACACTTGTTGGTTGGATGGAACCAAAGTATTATCGGGGGTTGGAAGTTGATGCGGTCAACGTATGTCAAGGTGCAAGATACAATAAATTATGGATGTTCGAAGATAAACTATGGTATATTGACAAAAATGTGTAGTTCTTCCTATACTTGGATGCATTAAGGGATGAAGAAGTGAAGGTACCGCGACTCACAGATGTAGCAATGAAGAAATACCAGAAGATAGAATGATTGGCAATGGGACCGCATGCGATACACATCCAGGCGTGGAGAGACCTAGACAACCAATGTCTTATGACCCAGTATAATCTCACTGATGTAGAATTGGATGCCATCGTAGCATATTTGATAGCGGAGTGGAAAGTTGCAGTGAATGATGAAGATATGTCAGATTCACCAGATGGGCCACTGGTGGATGTCCTGAAAGAACCAGAAGTGCCAAAGGAGTCTGAAGAAGAATAAATTTCACAACATGAAGCTTCATTCACAACTCCAACATACTCAGAGTTGGAGAAGCAATAGGAAGAAGCAAGAACGAAGCATGTCTTCGAGTAAGGCAAATCGAGCTATACCGTAGGGATCTCGAAGAAACATACACAGAAGGTACTAATGACGATCATTATGATGACAAGAAAGAGTCAAGAAAAGATAACACAACATGCTGTGGGGTACTTTCATCAAGTTACCAACTTGTTGCAAACATTGACCAACACAATATTGGAGGCAAATGTACAAAAGGATGGCGTGCTGCAAAGAGCAGCCAAGGTAAATATCAGAAAGAAAGTACAACTAGTACAAATACTACCATGAGAAATTACAACCAGGAATGAGGATGCATATACGATGCTAGAAGGAATCAACTTGCTTGTCATCGACCTCAATGAAATTTTGATGCAGATGTTGCAATGGATCTAATGCGAAGCAAGTCAGGATATTAGCGACGGGGAGGAGACTGTGCATGATCAGTTGGTCAGGTCGAGGTAGGAGGTAGAAAGCACGGTAGCAGAACTAGAACAAATAAAGGGAAAAAAAGAGTCCACCATAGAAGAAAAGATGAAGGAATTTGATGATAGGAAGTTCCTAGAGAGAGAAGTCATGCTGGCATGCAAAGATATGATGGAGATCACTCTCAATATGTTTGTTGAGGAAAAAATTTTGCGATTAGGGAACATCATAGTGGAGGTGAGGAAGGAGATCGAGGAGTTGCGGGTTAGAGAGGTAACAAGAACACCTCCAGAGAAGCTAGCAGAGCGAAAAAGTGTGATAAAAAACACAACAATAGACATAGGAGAGTCAGAGAAAGATGCCCAATCAATTGCAGAAGAAATGACACAATATTGAATGAGTGTAGTCTAGGACAAGAAACTAAAACAATATAGCCATGAAGAAACACCAGAAGATATCAAGATTGGAAATGGGACTGCATGCAATACACATCCAGGTGTGGAGAGACTCATACAACTAGTGTCTTATGACCCAATATAAGTTCACTGATGCAGAATTGGATACCATCATAGCAGATTGCTGAGTGGAGTGGAAAGTTGCAGTGAATAATGAAGATATATCGAATTCATGAGATGGGCCATTGGTGAATGTATTGAAAGAACCAGAAGTTCCAAAGGAATTTGAAGAAGAAGAAAATTCATATCATGAAGCTTCATTCTCAACTCCAATATACTTGGAGTTGGAGAAGCAGCAGGAAGAAGCAAGAATGAAGCATCTCTTTGAGCAAGGAGAATCGAGTTGTACCGCAGGGATATCATAGAAACATATACAGAAGGTACTGATGACGATCATTACTATGACGAGAAAGTGTCAAGCAAATATAACAAAACACGTTGTGGCGTACTTTGATCAAGTTACCAACTTGTTGAAAACATTGCGAAACACAATAATGCAGGAAAAGGTACCAAAGGATGGCGCGCTGCAAAGAGAAGCCAAGGTAAATATCAAAAAGAAAGTATGACTAGTACAAATACTACTGCAAGCAATTAAAATCAGGAACGATGAGGAATATACGATGCTAGGAGGACTCGAGTTGGTTGTCGTGGACCTCAATGAACTTTTGATGTAGATGTTGCAATGGATCCAACGCGAAGCAAGTCAGGAGATTAGCGATGGGGAAGCGACTGTGCATGATTAGCTGGTAAGGTAGAGGCAGGAAGTAGAAAGAATGGTAGAAGAACTAGAACAACTTAAGGGAAAAAAGATTCTGTGATAGAAGAAAAGATGAAGGCATTTGATGATAGGAAGTTCCTAGAGAGAGAAGTCATGCTGGCATGCAAATATATGATGGAGATCACTTTGGATATGCTTGCTGAGGAAAAAGTGTTGCGACTAGGGAACATCGCAGTGGAGGCGAGGGAGGAGACTGAGGAGTTGTGGGTTAGAGCGGTACCAAGCACAAATCCAAAGAAGCTAGCAGAGTGAAGAAGCGCGATAGAAGACACATCAAAAGAGATAGGAGAGTTGAAGAAAGATGCCCAATCAATTGTAGAAGAAATGACACAATATTGAAGTGTAACTGACAGCACGGAGGGGATCATTCAAGATGATTCCTCTAATTGTATAGGTGACTAAGAAAACCGAGCTGAAAGCACTGCACCAATGCGTCAACAAGGCATGGGAATGACCCCAGTGGAGGACTGTGTAGTTGGATGAATTCCAAGATACCTTAGAGCAGCCAAGTCTCAAAGCTATGGAGGGACTTGCAAAAACCAATGAACCACGAGCTAAAGTGGCGCAAGTGTCTGATGAGAACCCAATAGAGTAGGAGGTGGAGGGGTGTGCAGGACTCAGTTCCAAGGCCAAGGAAGTTGTTGAACACATCTGCACGGAGCATAATAGTTTCAAGGCCAGGTTGAATGCACCATCTGTTTCCAGCTGAGATGGCTTTAGGGAGAGCCATAATTTTGTGTTGGGGGCCTACTGGAAAAGGGTTCAAAGGCGCGAAGTGCAGGCATCGACAAAGGAAAATGCAATCATGAGACTGGTAAGAAAAGAGAAAATCAACCGTGGCAGAAGAAGGAACTGACATGTTCAGTCATTTTGGTCGAGTTAGTTAGGAAGTCGGTCATGTGGACCATTTTTTAACGACTTAGAAAACCTATAAATAGAATTAGAATTGTAAAGAGAATTAATCAAGAGAGATAGATCAATCAATCTAGTAATAAAGAGATCACTTAGGAGGATCTGATCTGTTGATGAATGTATTTCTGGTCTGAGGCTAATCGACCAAAGTTTGTCTTTGTGACGTGGTTTTGGGATAATAAGAATGTGATGTTGATGATGTAATTTTTCTTTGTGCTTGTGTTTTGATGAATCTTACGAACTATGTGAGGATTTTATCTATGTGTTTGCACGTTTAGATATTAATGATGCGAAGCCTTGAGGGGTTCTTTGGGTTAATACATGTTGATATATTTTCTGAGTTGATATGAACTTCTCGTCGAAATGTCTGTATCTGAATGCTGATAATAAGTAGATTTGATTAGTGTTAAGTAGATTTGATGAACCATATGCTTAATCCATGGATCTATGAGTAATGTTGTGATAGAGTCAGAGATAGTGTGAAAGTCCTCTTCCCTCCACAGAAACGTGGTTCCTGCAGTCATCCCTTAGACATCTCGTGTGAGACTACATTTTCTTCGCAAGTGTTTCTGGATAGGGTAAAACATGTTTGGGCCAATGTTTAGGGAGCTTTCAGTGAGAAGTGTCGACATATATGTGGATTGAACCCTTGTTGACAATTAGTTCTGTGTCAACAAAAGTACATATCAATCACTATAGAAGGTTTCAACATTGATAGACATGGGTGTAAACATAAGGAACACTTATATCTTATTTTATATGTTATACAATAGCATGGTTATTTCATGGGCATTACGAAAAATAGTAAGCATGGTATCTATTACCCTTAACTTGCACCTAGGTGGAAAAAGTATCAACCCACTAATGTAACCCTTAAAGTAATTTCAAATTGGATGTTATTATTGTCTAGTCTCAACCTCACTCTTTAGAACAGTTCTAAGTAAATTCTAAAGGAGAATTCATATTTGAAAAATATAACTAAATGAGTAAACATGAGCATTCATTATAACTCAAGCACAATATTAATGTGAAATAAAATAAAGGTGCCTTAGACTTCAAATAAACCTAAGATAACTAAATAAAATCTTAACCATAAATCGCTTATATTGAAATGAAAAAGAAATGAATCAATAAGATATTGCAAGATAAGTAAGAAACATGAAATGAAAAATTGTTAATTCAAATTTTAAGTCAATATGATATAAAGTAAGAGCATTAATAATATTTAAATGAAAATTTAATAACCAAATAAAATAGCCTAATCTTGTATGAATAAAAGATAATATAAACTAAATTCCCAAACAACCTAACTATTATGATAAATTTAGTTGAATGCTTTTAACGATTGTCAGTGCTAAGGGGATCATTGAACACGATGCCCCCACTTATATAGGTTACCAAGGAAGCCGAGATGAAAGTGAAGCAGCAACGCGTCAAAAAGGCATGATAATGACACCAGATGAGGACTGTGGAGTTGGATGAATTCCAAGATACTAAAGAGAATCTAGTGCTCAAAGCTATGGAGGGACTTGAAAACACCAAGGAAGCACGAGATAAAATGGCATAGCTATCTAACAAGCACCTAAAAGAGCATGAGGTGGAGGAGTGCGCAACACTTAGTGCTAAGTCCAAGGAAGCTAATGAACACATCCACATGGAACATGATAGTTTCAAGTCAAAGTTGAATGCACCATCCGTGTCTAGCTGAGGTGACTCGAGGGCGAGCCACAAGTTTGTGTTAGATGCCTATTGGAAAAGGTTTCGAAGGCGTGAAGTGCAAGCATAGATGAAGGAAAAGGTAACTTCGAGACTGGAAAGTAAAGAGAAATCAATCATGACAAAAGAAGGAAACAACAAGTTTGGTCATTTTGGTCGAGTTAGTTAGGAAGTTTGTTAGGTGGACCATTTTGTAACGTCTTAGAAAGTCTATAAATAGAATTAGAATTGTAAAGAGAATAAATCAAGAGAGATAGATCAATGAATCTAGTAAGAAATATATCACTTAGGAGGATATGATCCATTGATGAATGTATTTCTGGTCTGAGGCTAATTGACCAAAGTTTGTCTTTTGCGATGTAGTTTTGGGAATAATAAGAATGTGATGTTGATGATACAATTCTGCTTTGTGCCTGTGTTTCTATGAATCTTGCGAATTGTGTGAGTATGTTATCTATGTGTTTTCATGTTTAGATCTTAATGATGCGAAGCCTTGAGGGGTTCTTTGGGTTAATACATGTTGATTTATTTTCTGAGTTGATATGAACTTCCTGTCGAAATGTCTATATCTAAATACTGATAATAAGTAGATCTGATTAATGTTAAGTATATTTGATGAACCATCTGCTTAAACCCTAGATCTCTGAGTAATGTTGTGATAGAGTAAGAGATAGTGTGAAAGTCCTCTTCCCTCTATAGAAACATGGTTCCTACAGCCCTCCCTCAGACATATTGGGTGAGACTGCATTTCCTTCACACGTGTTGCTGGATAGGGTAAAACCTGTCTCGACCAATGTTTAGGGATTTATCATTAAGAAATGTCAACAGATCTATGGATTGAACCCATGTCGACTTTTGGGTCATGGATTTGTCCATATTTTCATCACTTATCGACATATATTTCATCCCTCTTCTTTATATTATTATCCATTTATCATTCCATTTTCCATCCATTTGCTGAAACTGCCCGTAAAATACCAAATTAATTCCATTGGTTCTTTAGTGGTTAATAACGATTATTTTCCTTTATTTTTGATGAATTGAAGACTATTATGCATAATTTTACTGATGATGGTTTATAGAGTGATTTTTTATATTAACAATGGCAACAACCATGGTTCAAGCCTCCAAAGTTGGCATGCTAGCACATGTCCACATGGAGATTCACAAGTTGGTTTCATTCATAGGATTGATTATGTGTACTTTTTATTTCAATTCGTTCTCAAGTCCAACATGGCAGCCTCCAGCTCATGATAAAATAGCCTTAACAAAAAACACATGTCAGATAAGAAAACATTGATTTGCGTTGCGATTTGCGAGCAAATGGGGAAGAATATAGAAAATCTGGGACATGGGTTTTGTGCATAACGAACTCAATTACCAAATTAATGAGGAAATCGTCAAACAAAGCTATAATTTGAGAGATACAGGTGGTTCTTTGAGAGGGTATTTTTTAGATTTGCAGTTATGTCCGGTTCTCAAATTAGTAAATTTGTTGAAACAGATCACAAGTTGGGGATTCGGTTTCTCATTCTCTTGAGATAATTTTATGTATAAATATGTAATCATTCTGATGTATTGGGAGTTGGTAGGAGGGGAGAGAAATAAATGTTATGCTATAGAATTTGATCTAGACTATGTTGTAATCATTTCATTCTGATAATACATGCTGACAGTCTCTTAATTCTGGAGTTGTAGAATTTTATTGTGGAGATCCATCTCTGCTCAGTGGAGGAAGGGCCCTCTTCCCTGAGTAGATGCTGATAATGTTGATTGTAGTTGTGTATATTTATTTATCATTTAGTTAATGCTTTCATTCATTAGATTTATCATAGTTGTATGCTTTCATTCATTAAATTTATAATAGTTTATTTTCTCTTAATTCATTTGATAGATCGTTGGCCAACATAACATTTATTTTAGATTTATGTAATTAGATCTTGCTTCATAGAGAGTTTATTTTGTTTTAAGTTAGTTTTACAGTGTGATTTTATGGATAGGTTTGAGGTTTGATCTACTTTCAAGAAGGTGTGATCTATTTTACAAAGAGTTTTGATTTCATACCAATAGATCAATAGTGTTAGGTAGAAATTGTGCTTGCATAGATCTTGCATGATGGCTTTGAAATAAAAGACTTCCTGGGGTTGATAATTTATGTCTGGTAGTTTTAGTTGTTTATTCAATTAGACAACTAATCTTCCCAACATTTTGGTGTCGTTGCTGGGGAATTTATCAATGGTGCAAAAGTACATCTGACATTGTTATGTAGATACATTGTTAAAGTAGGGCATGCAGGTTGCATGATTACTTTGTCAGTTTAATGAATTTTCTTTGAGTGTGTTTCTTCTTCTTTCTTTGCATTTAGTTTTATTTCATTTTCAATTCTTGGAGCATAAATCTTATCATTCCCCTTAGTGGTTTTGTAAGCAGCACCCATTATACTAACATGTTGATAGGAACATTCAAAGGAGGAGCCTTAAGATAGCACATGAAGAATCTAATTAAGAGATGGGAGGTAGGAAAGATGTAGAAGTTGCTACCTTCGAATTTCCCATCAGAGATTAAGGAGGAGTGGCATCGATGAAAAGAATTCCCCCACATGTTCTACCAAATTTCCACGGTTTGGGAAATGAAGACCCTGATGTATTTTTATTTGAATTTGAAGTACTTTGTAGAGGATATGTTTATTGTGCTAATGATCAAAAGTTGAATGTGTTTCCCCTTACTCTAAAGGCAACATCCCTTTGATGGTTAATGAGCTTCGATGGGAATTGTATACAAAGCATTGATAGAGAACCACTTAGAAAAGAGAATCAATACACTAAGATCATATAATGGTGGAGAATACACTTCAAAGGAATTTGAATAATTCTATACAGAGGAAGGACTCAAGAGGGAACTAACCAATCCCCATAATCCCCAATAAAATGGTGTTGCAGAAAGAAATAATAGAACTATCATGGAAGCAGTGAAGACCATGATTCATGACCAAGACCTCCCTATGCACATATGGAATGAAACAACAAGAACAACTATATATATGCATAATAGATTATCTCATAGTGCTCTTGGATTCAATACTCCTGAAGAGATGTATATCGAAAAGAAACATGAAGTGAGCCATCTCAAGATATTTGGATTCCTAGTATATGTACATATCCCGAAAGAGAAGAGAACCAAACTGGGTCCTTCGGGAAAGAAGGCAATATTTGTTGGATATTGTGAAGTCTACAAATTCTTCACGATATACATCTCGGGATTCCATCATATTGAAATTAGTAGGGATGTAACATTTGATGAAGAGACAACTCTTAAGAAGTCTAGAAGGTCTCAGCTTGAAGAAGTACATGAAGAGGATGTACGTCCTAGAATGATATAAGATTAACCCTCTCCTGAAATAGTAGCATCAGAAGATCATGACATGCTAGAACCTTAGGATCGCCCTACTATGGTTATCTCTTGAAAGAGGAAACCTTCTTGGGTAAGAGAAATCATACAATAAGCAGAAAGATATGGAGCTCCAGAAGGATCCAAAAGAACCAACAAAATATCAAAGCCATATTCTAGTTATGTAGCTTTGATGTGTGACCTTATTGATCAAGAACCCAGCAGCTATGAGGAAGATACATAGAAGAAAGAATGGGTTGAATGAATGATGGAAGAATACGAGTCGATCATGAATAATGGTATTTCTGATATTGCTCCCAAACCAGAAAACAAAAGTATGGTATCTTCGAAATGGATCTACAAGATAAAACATGTTGCTGATGGAAGTATTGAAAAGTAAAAAGTAAGATTTGTAGCTAGAGGATTTTCTCAAAAAGAGGGGATCGATTATGAAGAAACATTTTCTCTAGTATCAAGGTACACTTCGATCAGAACCATCATGCCACTTTCCTCCATGATGAAATGGGACTTACACTAGATGGATGTAAAGACAACCTTCCTTAATGGTGTGATTAAGGAAGACATTTACATCGAACAACCATAAGGATTTGAAGTCGAAGGCAGAGTGACCCATGTATGAAAGTTGAAAAAGGCTCTATCTGAATTGAAGCAAACTCCTAGAGCTTGGTATGGTAGAATAAACAGCTTCTTGACAAGTTTTTCTTCACTGAGAGTAAATATAATCCTAACCTTTATATGAATATTATGGATGATGAACCTGTCATACTATTACTGTATGTGGATGATGTATTTCTGATTGGAAATGAGAAACAGATCACAGGTTGCAAGAAGAATCTAGTTGAAAAATTTGAGGTGAAAGATATTGGATTAATGCATTATTTCCTAGGGCTAGAAGTGTGGCAGAGCCAACAAGTAATATTTCTGAACCAGGGAAAGTATGTAGTAGAAATCTTGAAAAGATTTGATATGTTGGATTGTAAGGCCATGGCCACACCCATGGACACCAACCTAAAGCTATTGTCTGATGAGACATCACAATTAGTGGACATGGCTCAGTACAGATAGATTATTGGGTCATTAATGTATTTGATGAACACATGGCCAGATATATGGTGTGCTGTGAACACCTTGAGTCAGTATCTAGTCAAACCTAGACGGGTTCACCTGATAGCTGCAAAGCATTTGATGAGGTACCTAAAAGGTACGATATATTTTAGACTCTATTATGGGATATATCATGACTACAAATTGTATGGATATACATATTCATATAGGGCAGGAATTGCCGTAGACATGAAGAGAACATCAGGTGGATGTTATTGTCTGGGATCCACCATGATCTCATGGTTTAGTAAGAAATAGTCTAGTGTTTCTCTTAGTACACCTTAAGAAGAGTACATTGCAGCTTGCTCTACTGGTTGTGAAGCAATATGGATTCAAAAGCTGATGTCAGGATTATTTGACATGGAGTTGGACACCACAATATTTTTTTGTGACAACTAAAGTTGTATACATATGACATAGAATCCAGTTTTCCATAAAAATCGAAGCACATAGAAATCCGATATTTTTATATAAGTGATATGGTACAGAAGGAAGATATCAAGCTCCAGTATGTGAGTACCGATGAGAAAGTTGTTAATGTACTAACCAAGCCTCTATCTCAAGTGAATTTTGAATATTTTTGTGACATTATTGGTGTAGTTCAAAAATACCTTCCTCACAAGGAGGAACCGTGATGGAACTACATATGATGAAATAGACGTTCTTCGAAAAGGAATATCAGTTCGAAGACATGAAACCTCCTCAGAAAAAGGGGGAGCAGGTTGATAATATAAAACTTCCCAGGAAGGGGGTAGTAATGTTGAGAATGAAATCAATGATGAATTTCTGACATTCACTTGTGGACGACAGAATCCTCTCTTGAGGATGGAAGGTATAACACTTTGTGCATGCGAGTATTCCTTACTAAGGATGGCCCTACAGTTGTTAATATTGAATGGAGAGTAGCAACATTCAATTTTGTATACTGTATAATAAAATTCGTTGAGGATTGGTCCTAACCTCAGTGGTAAGGATTCTCTACAATGAGTCCTCACGGACGACAGGACTGACATTTTGTATGCAGCCGAGATTTTCTCTACAGACAATACTCTTGTATGGAGAGTATGCCTACATTCATATGTAGATACCATAAAATATCACTCGCTTGGGATTGGTCCTAACCTCAGTGGTATGGATTCTCTATGATGAGTCCTCATGGAAGTTGTATTATAACACTCACTTGAGAGTGGTCCTAACCTCAGTGGTATTGATGTTCTACGATAGGTCGACATTTTGTATGTGCTTGAGATTTGCTCTACAGAAAATACTCTTTCTTGGAAGAGTATTCCTACACATAAGTGTAGATACCTTAGTATAACACTCTCTTGGGATTGATCCTAAAATTAGTGTTATGGATGGCCTACGATGAGTCATCATGCATGATAGGTCCTTCACTGGGTGTTGTAGATATATACATTTAGTTCTAGATGATTCGACTGATTGATTTTATATCAAGCTAATGGAGTATTTCATCATCCTTGGACTCACATCCTAAACTGATAGGGATAGATCATCCCACAAATATTTCATGTGTACTGCATGTACCATGGCAGAAAAGGATCAAGTAGATCGAAGTACAATAGTGAAGGGTCAAGTAGATCGAGGTGCGGTTTTAAAGAATCAAGAAGGATCGAAGTACTGCTACAAAGGATCGAAAGGATCGAAGTGTTGTTGCAAAAGCATCAAAAGGATCGAAGTGCTACTACAAAGGATCGAAGTGTTGCTGCAAAGGATTGAGAAGATCAAAGTGTTGCTACAAAGGATTGAGAAAATTGAAGTGATGCTATAAAGGATCAAGAATATCGAAGTATTGTTGCAAAGGATCAAAGTACTGAAAAGGATAAAAAGACCGAAGTGTTTCTACGCAGGATTGAAAGGTTGACGTGTTGCTGCAAAAAGATCAAGCGATCATGTGATGCAGAAGATGAAGATTAACTATTCCAGTTACTGATTGTGAAAAATTCCTATGACGTATAGATGTATTACCTCGATGTTCTATTAAAGATATTGTCTCTCTGTTCTCCTATAAGTCTATGATGATGTTGTCAGTAGTATAACCTTCTTGTTAAGGGGGAGTGTTGAAATATTGTAACTTCAAACGATATTATAAATGTATTTTACTGATTTAACCTAAGGGAGATGTTATTATTCCTCCGGTGAGGTGTTACTATTGTATTTGGTAATCATAGAGTCATGAGGTAAAGCCTCCATTGTAAGTCGGGTCATTAGTACCCTAACGAATAATAAAATATACTGTTTTGAGTCTTCCTAGGTGAAGTCATCCCAGACAGTTTAGTGGGGTCGATTTGGTTAGGGTAAAAGTTAGTTGGCTCAATGTGTATAAATAGAGGAGTTGGGATTCTTATTTGAATACGGGCTCACTCACTTGAGTAGCACATAGGGGAGAGAGAGAGAGAGAGAGAGAGAGAGAGAGAGAGAGAGAGAGAGAGAACATAAGTAGGAGAATACATGTTTTTGGGGTTACATCTTATACAGAGTAATTTTTGTTCTTTTTTCTTCCCCTTGAGGGTTTCCAAGGATAAACATTGTGTATATCTTGTGATTGTGTTTCTATTAGTAATTTTGGATATGTCATTGCTATGATTTTGAATTGAACACTAATGAATCTACTCTAGCATATGAAATCTTAACAGTGGGTAGTGTAAGAAGGAGGATATATGACTATATATTGGTTGTGAGAGGTCACCTACATATTGTAAAGCTACAACATTGTTAAGGAGGCAGCATTGGAGGAGGGATTCTCCCATATAAATATTCATAGTTTCTACTAGAAGTCATTAAAGAAGTCGAGCTTCTAGTGTCTAAAAATTTTCATACTTTTAGTTGCAAGAGTCATCATAAGACATCAAAGGGAAGTAAAATTCCTCACAAGAGTAGTGCTATTATCCACCATTTGAATATTTGTCACAATGGTTGTAATTAATCAAGAAAGATATTAAATATGATGCTACAGGAAACTTGTGCTAGACACTATAGTATATGAGCTAAACTACCATTGTCTAGGGTTATTGAGATATGCCCGAGTGTAGAAGATGGTGTCATTCTCAATCCATCAAGGTTGTTTATGCTTCCTTCTGTTCGAGGAGGAAACATTATATGTTTTTCGGGCATAATATTCTCCATTTTTTAGTCTTTTTGACATCGTGGGAATCTTCATTATGGACTTTACGATTGACGGGTACTCATCTTGGAAAAGGGAATTGATAGCTATCAATATCTCATCCAAATCAAGTGTGTGGAGGCTACATGTGGGTAACTAAATGCTATAGAAAGTGCTTGATTATATCAATCATTTACAACACTTATAACAAGGTGAAACCCAAGACCAAAGAATGTGTTCTTAGTGTGCTACCATCATCCATTCATTGGAATTTTGGTTGGACAAATTCATGCTTTCTATATTTCAATTTTTAGTCATCTCCAACACTATATAATCTCACTCTTGCATTGTAATAAGGTACTTCTATATTGCATATTTGATGCTTTTACCTGGGTAGAGAAGTAATGATATGTGGTCTTTAATACATAAATAAATTTGTTGTAACAACATCCCTTTTCTTAAGGCTTGTAATGGTAGGTCTAATCCAATGTGTTTAAGTCTAAATTATTTACATGAATGAATTTGTGAGAACCATTGTTGCAAATGTCACTGCCATTTATGGATTGGTATTGAACAAATTATTGAACACAAAACCTAGCCAAATCATCTAGAAGGTGGCACCCACACGGCTGCATATTGCTTGTTATCCCATACAAACAAATTAGTGACTGATTTAGACCTCCAGACATCTACACTAGTAAGGCAAAAAAGCGTTTGATGAAATATCAAACCCAGATCATAACTTACAGCAGTTGGGAGATTCACATTGTTTGCAGTCCTTAAACATTTTTCTAGACAGTGTTGGGAAAATTTTGTGCATCTCTAGTTGGGGACATATCAGTCTATTGGTATTGTTATCATGTATATTAGTCTTTTCTTAGAATTACAAAGGATGCATGCTTAGTGTTAATATTTCCCATTTCCCCAATTCTTAAAGGGTTCTAGCTTAATGGAAGAGCACCTTCTTTACAAGTAGGAGGTTGAAGGTTCGATTTCCTCGTTCCCTAATGATATTATAATATTGATATTTTTAGTAAAATATATTTTATTATTGCTATAAGGGGGGTTCTAAACTGACTTCATATGTCACTATGAGGGGGGTTCAAAACTTTCCTTCTATGTTAGAATGAGGGGGGTTAAGAACCCCCCCTGTAAGTTTATATAAGGGGGGTTCATAACTAACCCCAAAGTTTTGTAAAGAGTTTTAGGGGGGTTTTTGAACTGCCTCCGTAGGTACCTCTGAGGGTGGTTTATAACCGTCCCCAAAGTTTTGTAAAGAGTTTTAGGTGTGGGTTTGAACCTCCTCTATAGGTGCCTACAAGGGGGGTTTATAGCCACCCCCAAAATTTTGTAATAAAGATCTTTATGGGGGGGGGGGGGGGGTTGAACAGCCTCTGTATGTACCTACGAGGATGGGTTTATAACCTCCCCCAAATTTTTGTAATAAATACTTTTAGGGGGGGTTTGAACTACCCCCAAAAGTCACTTTTAACGGGGGTTTTGAACTACCCCCAAAAGTCACTTTTAACGGGGGTTTTGAACTACCCCCAAAATTCACTTTTAGCATCGGTGCTATTGCTCGGGGGGGCGCATTGTTAATACTATCCCCAAAAGTTAGTAAGATGGATTTTTAGGGGGGGTTTAGAACCTCCCTTGCAGGAACCTAGGGGTGGGGGGGGGTTGAAACCACCCCTGTAGGTACCTACGAGGGGGGTTTGAAATCACCCCCATAGGTACCTAAGAGGGTGGTTTATAACCGCCCCCAAAGGTTTGTAATATGGAATTTTGGGGGGTGTTTGGAGCTGCCCCCATAGGTGTTGATGCAGGGGGTTTAGAATCACCCTTAAAAGTCTCTTTTTTTGGGGGGGGGGGGGGGTTTAGAACCACCCCCAAAAGTCACTTTTAGGGGTGGCTTTGATCTCTTCTAAAACCACCCTTAAAAGTCAAAACCTTTAGCATTGGTGCTATTAGGGGTGGTTTTGTAAAGACCACCTCCAAAGACAAAAACTCCCCCAAAAGTGAATTTTGGAGGCAGAAGACAACCACCCCTAAAAGTCAAATTTGTTGTAGTGGATATTATCAAGTCTCTCTTTTAGGTGATGTTTCCTTGCATCCATCATTCAACCAAAGTTGAAACTGCTCCCTCCTTAACCAAAATTTGGCCTCTTTATGATTTATGATGTTTCCTTACTTGCATCATCCAACCAAAGTAGAAACTGTGCCGTCCTTGACCAAAAGTATCCTTCTTTATGAATGACTACTTTTTCAGCACTTTCTTGTTTTGAAAATTGTGTTGTTTTTCTTCTCTTTCTACAGTTGCTATCTTTTTTTTATTACATTTTTTTTTCTTCTTTTTGTACTGATGCCATTTTTTTAGTGTAAGCAAGCTCTGTTTCCTAGTGCGCCCTCCTTCCTTCTAGAACATTTACAACTCATTTCCACATTAATTATTTTTCATAAGAATTAACTACATACAAAATCAGAATTGGAAACTTAATCTATTACATGCCTTAATAGTATTAATTTATCAAAATTTCCTAGGCATAATTGATTTAATTAACTTTTTAAACCCTAGGAACTTATAAGGTCAACACTCTAATGTCCTTCAAGCGTGGGGGATTCACTTGTTGACCAATATCCTATCACGTTAGTTCATATTGTGGGTTTTAAAATTATCAAAAATCGAACCAATATATTGCAGGTATTGGGGGGGTGAGGGGTTTAAGTTTGGGGTGGGTAGGGTGGTTTATAAGGATTGAGGTATAAAAAGGGGTGGGGAGGAGGTTTTAAGTATTGGGAGGGGGTTTCAACAAAAATAGTTTGGGTCAATATCTCTCGAAATTAAGGGTACTATTTAATATCCCATGATCGCATGTGCTATGTGAGAGGTTCACTAAGTGAAGTCCTCGTGCTTATGCCTTCAAGGAAGGGACATGAAATAGGTGAATTTTGACTGTGGGGAAGGAATAACATGATGCCTCTTCCAGAAGAGGATGGAGTGAAAGGATCTTAATTCTCTCCGAGAGGAGAAAATGAATCAAGAAAGGACCAACCTCACCTAGAGGATCCAATCTATGTGACCTGGGATCATCCTTGACTAGAGTATCTTACTCTTGAACCACATTGAGAAAGTGGGAAAACACGCTTGGAGAGAGGGGATAGGCCTTGCAATCGACGATAATGCCATAAGGTTCTTTTTTCCTCTATGGTGGAAGCCTAGTTGAACAAGTGAGAGTGATGCTAGGAATAAACACAGTTAAATAGACACAAAAATATTCCAACAACAACAAATGCAAAATGGTGTAAGAGTGAGTGATATGTGAAATGATGGTTTAGTGCAAATGGTTCCACATGTAGGTTCTTTTTATTTATGTGTTAGATGAACTTATATTTAGAAAGAAAATAAATCTAAATTACGTAAGGACCTAACATTCTTCCTCTCAATATAAGTGGGCCTTCCAAAAGTGCAACTGCTGGTGATAATGAGATACACACAAAAATTGACTAGTGAAGGTAACAAAGAGCCATTTCTATCAGCGATGGAGCCAATGTTCCAATTGAAAAGACATGGGAACACTTCTCAAAGGAAATATATGTCTTTAGGAGTCACTTGCACCCACAAATCCTCATTGGTGATATCCTAATTTTGACCACTGAGATATCTTGCGTCAAGTGTGGATCAATAGTTTGTCCTACACAGTATAGTGTCTGCCTCCTAAAAACAAGTTGAGTGACTCATATGGGGGAGGAGGGTAGCTATACCTCAGTTTTCACCTCCTTGGTCACGACACACTTTTGATCTAGGTTTTCATTTAACACTTGTTGATAGTAGGATTTTGATAGTACCTTATAAGTCAACAATGTTATTTCAAAGGTATCCTAATGAAACTATATTGGTGGCAATTGTTTGGATGCCTAGCCCACTGAATCCTACCAAACTAAAATATTGTTTTGTGACCTCCTGTGGATGATTTAAGTTGGTTAGCAATTTACAAGTGTTGATTTTAAGGGTACAAATTTGGTTAAGGTGTGTAAGGGAGGAATTCCACAATTTCCCTCCTTTATAAATCATCATGATCCCAGGTAATGCTAGGCGAAGAGAATACTTGGTTTGGAAGACATTTTAGGTCCCTTAGTGTGTGCTAGTGATGCAAACACATGTGAGATAAGCAAATTGATTATTTAAATTAACTAAAGAGCATAAAGTAAATGAAAATGGAGATTTAACTTCAACTCTAAAGATGTTAATGGTGTTTGCAAAACCAATATACTAATTAAGTAAATGTGTGAAATGGAGTTATTTCACACTTCTCCCCCTTTTTTGATTCACAAAGATCACAAGAAGTGTGAGTTGAAGAGCATACTTAGGAATATTAGAATCTCAAGGTAATTCCTTGTGTGCAAAAGTGGATTTATACTACTTTAACTAAAGATTCAAAGTAAGAAAGGAAACATAAGATCTATTGAATACTAGTGACAACAATGAGGCACATTGAAAGCCTCAAGGTTGGTTACCTAGGTATATTTCGAGGGAAGACCCCTTTACTCCCTAATCTTAGTCTAGGTGAGATAATTACTATAGAAAAATTAAAATATTGTAAGTTAATTAATTAAAGTTCATTAGTGAGAAGCCATTGGGGCTGCAACATTGTGAGAAACATATAAAAAAATGAAATAAGAAAACTGTAAACAAAACATAGAGACATGTGCAGTAGTATAGTAAAAACAATCACATGTGCGCAATAGCACGATTACAACAAAAAAAGCTCTTGCAGGAAGTGAGAGACAAATTATGTAGACATAAGTTTGTTAAAATGCATAGACAATGTGACTGTTGAAGGTTTCTCTGTGCAGACTACACGATTGCGGAGCCATGTTCGGTGTGTCTATTGAAATAGATAAATCTGCCAAAAGGAGGTTGAATTCTTGAGATGAAGGGTATGAACCTCTTCACCTACAAAGCACAAAAAACCATAAATTAACTTTCTAATGAATAACAACCTACTTAAAAAGAAAATGGACAAAAATAAGTGGAGTTGCCATAAATAACATTGTGGGAAATTATGTAGAGAGGTGTGCAACCTCTTCCACATTGGGTGAAATCCCTTGAGGTTGTTGACTATGCCCAATATTTAGAAATAAAAAGAAAATGTGATAACCGCAAAGTAGATCTTGCAAGGTCTTTTTAGTAACAAAATAAGATTAAAAACAAATAAAATGAAATACAAAATAAAAGAGACAATGGGGTGAAAAGAATAACAAGGATCCAATGCATGGACCACTTTAGATTTCCCAATCATCAAGAAAATACATGTCGTATCACCTAGGAGGTGAAATATTTTAAAGGGAATCCAACAATATCCCTTAGGGAGGCCTATTTTTTCCACACTAGATGTTAGAAATATTAAAGAATAAATGGGAGAAACACTATCCCCTTGGAGGAAGGAGGAAAGGGAGCTTGGAAAATGATAATAGGTGTGGAATAGATGGATTATGAAGAATATCCAACACAATTCTAGTAGCATAATAGTGCTCTAGATATCTCTTCCAATCTGCATACCCATGGTTTCCATTTATAGGCTAAGAGGTGGCCAAGAAACAACTAGATATAGGTGTGAACCCCATCACCTCATGAAATAGCTTCAAGGTACACAATGGGGGATATTAAATGCCCATCCATCATGTTGAGAAGAAAATTTTGAATATGTGTTGGTGAAGGACCTTCACGAGACTTAAATACGCAACTGGTGGTTGAGATCATATTTTTTTCACAATACCGTGGATATCGAAGGGAAATCTAAGCAGGTTCTGCGTGGGCACAAAACTGGCAATATGCACAATAGCACAACTTAATAGAGTTTTGGTTGTACAACCTTGTATTTTGACTTTTCTTTAGCATTTTTGGACTCATATTGCTTCTTGGATCTTGATGAGGATGTTTTTGGTGGGATGCATGCTATATGTTGATGACCTACCTTACTATGTGAATTGAAAAAATGTCGCATGTATGTGAGATTTGAACATTAACAACAATCCAATTTCTATCAAAATTGCACAACGTAATAGATGTTCCTAATACTTGGAATGAATGTTGCTACATGATTCACAACTGAATGAGCATAATACTTATGAAATTTTGGTGATGTTTTCTGCACTAAATTGTTTTCTAAATGTTTGAATGTTCTAGTGGTAAGTTGGTCAATGAAAAGAAAGACACAATACCATCATTTAAATTTTAGACATACATAATATTTCTAAAACCTATTGTTCCATGATCAAAACCCATCTTCTAGCCACTTTGATCTACTACTCTAATATAAATCAATAGAAATTGTAAAGCATAAGCCTCAAATTCCCAAATCATGTGTGCAGAATGATATTCAAACAATCAAATTGAAATTTCATCTATTGAACAATTACTTTTGGAACAATATTTTTGTATTGTTTGTTCTATCACTGATGATTGTAATGATTCATTGTTTGAATCTATTTATAAATTGGAAATGTTGTTTGATGTTCAAAGAAATAGAAAAGCAATTGCACAAACCTTTTATAATTGCTTTATTGCAAATGCCAATAGAGAAAATCAATGTTTACATATATATCTTGATGAAAAAACAATTGGAAAAAAACCCATCTTTTCCAGTTGGAAAGCATATATTATACATTTGTCAAAGTCATACATGAATGGTGGCATATAAGGAGATAAATTTTATATTTAATGGTTGTGTGAGTTGCTGAATTCAAAATATACATATGGGATACTAGGATTCAAAAATTCATTCTAGGATTTCATTGAACAAATAGTTCCTCAAAAGTTTTATACCTAATGCAACATGTTCTAGATTCCTTGCATTCACACTTTGAACCATTGAAAAAAAAAAGCATTTAATAAAACCATGTTAACTAAATTTTTTTATGTCTAGAAGATACTGTTCCTAGATAGTTTCCAAAAAGAACAACCAAAATATGGTGCAAGATAGCATCATTCAAAAAAATATCTACCATGGCATGTCTGAAGAATTGAATAGCATAGATGCAATTAACAAAACAAAAAATATGTCATAGGATAAAAAAAATTATGAAAAAAGATCTAAGACCCATGGACTTCCATGAACCTCTTTTCCAAACCATACGAGATATCCAATTTGGCATTGTTGGTGATAGATTTAAAATTTGCATTCTCTGAAATAAGAAATACATATAGAAGGAATACATGCTCATCAAAGAAAAAAGGAAACTAAAAATTTAAAGAAAGCGATTATTACATACTTAAATCTCATTCAAGATACACCAATCCATGCATCTTTCAATATGTGAACGATTTCAATTCAAAAGATACATTTGTGCCATTGACAATAACGCACCATATTGAATTTTATATCATTTTCGACTAGAGAACAAGCAGTAATCATTTCTATGGATGGTCAAGTTTGCAAATTTTGCAAAAAGATATATCTAGTTGACAATTTCCTATGTTCACATGGCTTGTGCATATTTGTTGCAAAGATGTATTCCCAACTCTAGATACTTTGACTCCTTTGGAAGAATGGTTGGTGTCACCAAGAATGGATTTTGCACAAATAATACAACTTGGTTACAAAAGATCTTAAATTAACCTCATTGGAACAACCATGTTCCAATCATTAATGTGCCATTAGATTTGGATAAGTACAAAGAGCATTTCCTAGAAGTCTAATTGACTCTATGATAGTTGCAGTAATATTGAAATGAAAGCTGGAATACAAAAATTCCTACCTATTTGGAAATGTGCGACCAAAGGTTTGTATTGATACACTCAATGACTTATGCAGAACTAAGCCTAAAGTTGGAATACAAAAATTCCTACCTATCTGGAAATATGCGACCAAAGGTTTGTATTGATACACTCAATGAATTATGCAAAACGAAGCTTTTAAAAAAAGGGCATTATTATCAGCACTAATTAGGAAGATATATTCAATCAAACAATTCAAAAAGCATCAAATATAGTAAATATAAGACTCAGTTGAAAATGAAACAGATTTGGAACCACTATCTAAAACATTAATACATGGATATGGAGAAACCCATCTAATAGATGATCTAGACACTAGAGTTATAAAAATTGAACCCTTAAAGAATTTTCAACGATTAGACGTTTTCCAAGACAAGTATTATGAAGAACTAAAATTCCCTAAACTATTTTATGGATCCAATCAACCTGAAGACATTATGACTTGATTGTCTTATCAACAAATAGTGCAATGGGATCTTCTGCATAAAACTATATACTTTGACGCACACACAATGAATATTTTCTTCAAAACAATTCAAATATTATAAAACAAGTTTCCAATACTTCTTGGATATCCATCCATACAAGAGAACTGAATTACTAGCAAAAGATGACAAGTAAAAAACCAACCTTCAAAAAATTCTGAAATCACTAATTGCATATCACGCTATAAAATCAATAAGGAAGTCACCTGACTATTTCAAAAATATGAAAAATTACCTATTTTCTATGGTATGACAACTTGGATCCCCCACGTTTGTTGTAAATTTTACAAGCGTTGAGAAAAGTTTGGATCCCATTATGCAATAACCAGGATCCAAAGAAACCTTGTGGCAATGTTAGGAAAATATCTATTCCTTGATTAGAAAATATCCAATATTACTTTGTAGTTGCTACTATACATAGAATAATAGCAATGATATCTTTAATCTCAAAAACTAGTAAAATGTTTAGCAAAGTACATGACTTTTCCTTCGCAACTAAATTCCAACAAAGAGTCAATCTACATGAAAATGTATTACTTTGTATACAAAATGCAACAGTCTATGGGAGAAATTTTAACGATGAGATTATTGGATTTGTTGATCGCTTCATTTCTTCATATTCATAATTACTAGATTAGAACTTTCTTAAGATGCAGACTCATCCTCATACAATAAAATGCAAAAACATTGACACTCTAGCTATATATTCAATTTCCCTCTTCCTCAATAGAATCTTGGAACCAATGGAAAATAGTGCTGACAGTCTTAATGAAAAATGAAAGGAACTATTCTCCCCTTTTGAACATAGAGAATACCCAAAAAAACATGGCTTTAACAATGTTATTGTAAGAAGTAGAAGTCACCAAATATGATTACATTTTTCTATTTTGTTCTTTTCTATCTACGCCTACTTTGATACAAATAAGAGATTCATCCGACATATGGGTAAACTCATTTTCCAAATCGGTGCCACATCTATGGAAACAAATGCAGATGCACAGTTTATCTTGGATTCCTATGCTACAACAAGATATGTTAACTGCGCCACTTGAGGAGGGAAAGGATTCGGAAAGGGTTACATGGAAACCATACTCAGAGGGGTAAATTGAGATACTGTTAGTTGTTACCAGAAATATGTCAGTACTGTGGGTGGGATGCGTCATGCAGAGAAGTGGAATGAATTTCAAGATCTTCTAAAGAGCTGGGATTCTCTCGGGTGTAACTAGAGCGTGCACTACTAAATGAATATGAAAAATAATATTAAAACTCAATTCTTAGCTGATTTGAACCATTTAAAGCTGTTAATTGATGTGGAAACATGCAAGGATCCATATGTAGTATTGAGAATAGCCTCATATGGCTTTAAAGAGACTTACCTGCAATATTCTGACATTGAAGTGTTAGCATCAGCAGTCAGCTCTTAAATATCCAAAATATATAAAACAATGACCAATGCCTTCAAGAAAATCAAAGAACAAGTCTTTGTGATAATGACCGAAAAATTGAAACAATACACAAACTTGGAACATGCAACAAATATCTAATAGACAAGTAGTGCACATTGTGATTTCATTTCCTTTTCATTCATCCTCAATAAAAACAATATTCATTAATACTGTAAACGAAGATAAACAAATAATTGTGCCAAAGAGACAAATGCTATTACAACAAGATCCCGATGATTGCAAGGACATTGTTTGCTGCTTCAGCTCTAGACAAATACTTTGCACAACCTATTGATATCGAAAAGACTTCCCTAGAAAAAATATGCCTCTTGTTATTTGTGCATTAATATATTACAAGGAAAAGAAACAAATCATGTATCATACGATACATTCATTACAATGAAGGAAACAAGACCCTTTGAAATTTTCTAGAGAAAAGATGATGCTTTATGTCTGACATAGAGATAATGGTGATTTTCTAAAAGAAAACTACCAAACATGATTTGAAGCATATATGTCTTACAGAAAACAAATAGATCTCTTTGAACAAATGTTTGTAGCAAAGATGGAAACAAAATAGAGAAATATTTACTCAACAGATGAGCCAATTGCATCCAAGGATGAAGAAATATTTGCACCTTTTGTAACAAACTAAACTATCTAACAAAGGCACTTTCATTTGAAAAGTATGACATTCAACTTGACCTACTGCATATAACTTCATTGAAACAATTACAACAAAGCACTACTGGCAACTTAACCTAAAAACCATTTCTTATAGGCACAAATGAGTATGGTTCCATTAGAAGAAAACTCAATGAGGAAAAACAATCAATAACAAAAGAAATAATTGCAAGCAAAAAAAATCTTGCCATGCCAATTTCTTTTGATCCTAACAAGAGGCGAAGGAACATAAGCAAATTTACTACACAATCAATTTCTCATGGATTATTGCACTATTATGACAAAAATATCAAAAGTGATCCTTTGAAAAAAGAAATTATAGTTGCATTTATTGGAAATCAACATACAATGTAAATGACATCACAATCCATGCAATGTTACAACTATTGTTAATCCCATTGAATATGCTCTCACTCAATTCAAACACATTGGATCTATTAACAAAAGACTACCAACAACTTCAATTATTGCTAACAGATGAAATGACCTTAATTGGATCTTAGACAAAAGACTACGAGAAATCATGCACACTCCAACATAGCCATTTAGACATCCAGAGATCATATTCAGTGGAGACCTCACAATTTGTACATGGTTCTTGTATTTTTTAATAGCCAAAATTCTAGCATAAAAATTTCCTAATAGCTTTTAACTAAATAGCAGCAAGTTTAATGAGCTAAAGAAAGGTAGTCACAAAAAAAACAAAGTTTTTATATATATTCTAAATAGAATCAGGAAATTCTCTTAGACAGAACATCATACTGATATTCTAAACAAACATTGCCACAGATATCTAGCGATAGATCCAACATTTCCTTATCTCTTTCATATTAACAAAGACGTTCAAGATAACAAGACAAAAATGTTGACAGTTATGTAAACAAAGGCATTTACAGTAATAATACATGAGAGGATAATTGATCCAATTTTGAACACGAAACAATGCATTTACATTTTACGATTGTGCTAAAAAGAAACATGCCCATTGAATTGGTCAAAAGAATTTAAGCAAATCAAAATAGTTTGGTGAATGACACAAAAGGTATAAATAGACATTACATGCAAGGAATTATTGATATTGTATGGATAGAGTTTGCAAATATCAAAGTTGGATTAACTGAACAAGTTACTATGCAACATCTAAATACGCCTCAAATCATGCACAATTGGACACCTATCAAAAGAATCTCCATAAAAATGCCACTTGGAAATAGAAATATCTATATTAGAGCACAATTTCCCATCCAAGTAGCATCTGGGCGAACAATTCATAGAGAACAAGGCCTCACAATGAAAAAATTAGCATTGATCCAAAGGGAATTAAGAGACATGGACTTGCCTACATTGCACTTTCTCATGTAAAATATTTATAGTCTCTTTATCTCTTAAACAAATTAGAACAAACCTATTTCTCAGTTTGTAAAAAAGTTGATGTTGAAATGTTGAAAATTTGAATATGGGCTACACTCAATAACAAATCCTGATCATTTGGTTATTTGTTGGCTAAAAACAAAAATATTGTCATTATGTATTAAGGATATTGTAAATGACAATGAACTAATGCAAGCATACATCCTGTTCCTCTAAAAAAACTCATACACAGTTACCTCCCAAAACAACAATATTTACTAAAGAATAGAATTCTCTAGCAACATTTTCAATCCATGGCATTCTTGCACTCCTTAAAAAAACGCTTGTTAATATCTTAAAAAAATATGCAAGAAAGTGCATCAGAGCAATCGTCATTGGATTCATGTTTTCGAACAATGAATTCAAGCTAGTGGACATTTCCAGCAAACCACTTGCTTCATTTAATAGTCTTTTTAGTATTTTGGAATTCATCATATCAAATAACCAAGAAAATACATGGATTTTAATTACGCGTGATTTTAACATGGACATCTTCCAAGACCCCATTGTTGAGCGGATAACTCCCAAATTGATTTCAATAGCTTGAAAAAGAATTTATTTATAGATATTATATGTTTGTTGGGATTCACCTTCCGACATTCCTCTTCGTTTCCTAGTTGTTGAACAATGTTGTAAATGGATTCTCTTGTCCTCTACATGATGTCAAATCAAATGGTACTTTGTGTTTAAGTGATTGGTTCAATCATGGAATATGGGATTCTTGGACAATTTAACTCCATGACTGTTGTCGATTAACAAGTATATTTCTGAGCCACACAATCCATTTTGCTTTTTTTTTTTTTTAGTAGCCACATATTTTGCTTATGTTGTTGAATCTGTTGTAATTGACTGTTTGTGTGATCTCTATGAGAAAACTACTAGTCAAAGACTCATTGTGTATATGAAAGTGTACACTCCTATCTCTTTGTCTCCATTGACTTATGAGACACAGTACGCAAAAAGTTTGAAGTATTCCACCTTATATTACTTGAGTCCCTTTCAAGTATATTAGAAATCTTTTTGCAACAAACTAGTTTCCTTCACAAGATTTTTGCATGAACCTTGAAACCATGCTAACAACATAATAAATCTCTAGTCTGGTGGTGGTAAGGTAGATAAGGCTTCCTACAAGCTATCGGTACTTGGTCATATCCTCAAATTATTTTCCTTCACTTGATGTGAGATTCAAATTTTTTTCCATTTGAAGTGAGAGAGGGTTGCATTCTATCATGCAAAAAATGTTCAGCAAATATCCAATATAGTTCTTATGATATATGAATATGTACTTAGAATGTTGAATCCATTCAATTCTCAAGTAGTAATGAATATGTCCCAACAACCAATTCAAATCCTTTATTCAAATCTTTCTTTATGCACTCTATATAACTTTCATTGTTCCTTTTTATCAAAAGATCATCTACATACACCACACGAAGCACAAAATATCTTCCAAGTTTCTTTACAATTTATGTTGCGTCAACAATGATTATAATGTTTGAAATTTAGCTTTATAAGATGCCTGGTTATCTTTTAATACCATGCTTGAGGTGCGTGTTTTAGGCCATGCAAGGACTTGAAAAGATTGCATACCTTGTGTTTTTGTCCCTTCACAACAAAGCCTTCTGGTTGAGACATGAAGACATTTTCTTTCAAGTATCCATTCAAGAAGGTTGTTTTTGCATCCATTCGGTGGACTTTATATCTATTTTGTGCATCCAAAGAGAGTAATTTGTTGATGGTATCCCATTTTTCTCTGGGGAAGAATGCTTCTTCATAGTCAATTCCTTCTTTTTGTGCATAGCCTTTCGCCACAAGCCTTTCTTTATGCTTGTATTTTTTTTTGTATACCCACTTGCATCCAATTGGGTTGGTTCCGACTAGAGGGTCAACTAGCTTCCAAGTTCCACTCTTCATAAGGGCATCATACTCACTCTACATGGATTATTTCTACTCATCACATGCAACAACTTATTTAAACAAAGTTGATTCAATATTAGCAGATAAATTCAATTCACAATTAAATGAGTCATCCATGTCAACACTTGAGATATCTGCTTCTTCTTAATATTCCTTTCTAGTTGAACTTCTCGTTCTAGTTTTTTCAACTTCATCTAGATAGAAAATTTCAAGTGTCTTTGTGGCCCATTTCAAAATCTTCCTTGATGGCCTAAGTTGATCAATTGCTAGTGCTTCATTTTCTGCAAGATTCATTCTTCCAATCCTCTCAATTACACCATCTAGTTGAATCTACTGTTTGGGTGAAGTGGTAGGAAATTCTTCTTCATGAGTTTCTTCATGAGGGGGTGTTGGTGCTTCAAAAGGAAATTCCATAGATTTATCCTAATCCAATATTGGGACCCCCCCCCCCCCCCCCCC
>LPNX010876623.1:87919-119245 GCA_001517045.1 Pseudotsuga menziesii
GCCACATATGCCTTATATGTGTTTGAATTCCCCAAGAAAACACATCTTTCACTTCTAGAACCATTCTTTGTTTCTTTTCTTCTTTGGTATCAAGGCATAGCAGGTGGAACCAAAAACCCTGAGATGCATAACTGAAGGAAGGTGTCCAAACCACATTTCATGTGGATTTTTGTCTTCAAGAGGATGCCATTGGACTTATACTTCTCAAACATGTTGCACATAATAATGCATCACCTGAAAAAACAATTTCACATTCTTTAAAAACATCATTAAGTGTGTCACATTCATTAAGGTTATATTCATTCTTTCGACCACACTGTTTTGTTAAGGATTGTAGGGCACTGAAGTTTTATGTGTAATCCCATTTTACAAATATAGTCTTCAAAATCATTAAAGGTGCATTCTTTACCATTATAAGAATGAAATGTACCAATATTAGTGTGTGCTTAATTTTCTATGCATGCATGAAAGTTAATAAATGATTGAAATGCTTCAAAGTTTGTCTTCAACAAGTATACCCAACACATTCTGGTATAGTCATCAACAAAGTTTATGAGGTACTTGTTACCATTTGAAAAAGGTATTGGAATGGGGACACATAAGTTAGAGTGAACCATCTATAACTTTCTACATGCTCTTTAGACTAATGGAATGGCTTCTTACTATCTTTTCCTAGTATGCATGAATCATATTTGTTCTTTTTCTTAGGAATGGTGGGAAAATCAAATACACCATTCTTTATTACCAAAAAATACTTTTATAATTCAAGTGACCAAATATAGCATGCCATAACAAATTGGATGACATAATACCTTCTTCATGTTGATATAGGTAGGCAAAGTTTTTAACTCTTGTAGAAGAGACCCTCAAATTCAACAACTTTCAATCTTCATATTCGGCCATGATGACCTTGTTGTCAAAGGACTTCCTTATCTCTACAATTTCATCAAACATGTGGATGGAATGGCCTTGTTTTCGAATCTGTACTAAGGAAAACAAGCTTCTCTACAACTATGGATTCTAGAGAACATTCTTTAACACAAAGTTAGGGAATCCAGGTAGAATGATCCTAATTGAACCAATTTATATTTGTTTTCAAAGTGCACTATACCATATACAATGCCATTCAATTGTTCAAACAATATTTCCTAAAATTCACATCGGATGTTACACAAATATCAAGCAACCAACAATATTTGTAATAATAAAGATAACTCATTTCATTAAATCCAAGATTACAATGTGTAACAATACAATGAGAATAATGAGGGGCTTTACTAGACTCTTGGATATTATTTTTGTCTCATGCCCAATATTTTCACAATTCTTGTACACTTTAGATATGATATTTTGCTTGAGTTGTTTCTTCCCCCTCTACCTCTAAAATTTATTCTTCCTCATCCTCTCTTGCTTCTTTTTCTATTGGAAGGGTCTTTGTACTAGTTCTTTTCTTCCTGAGCAAAGAAAAGATAGTCTCCACGAGGGTCACTTGTATTCTTTCTAAAATCCTTCTCTCTGTCTGCAATCTTCTCCACCATAGTGTCAAAGCTGAGATGTTTGAACTTATTACTTGCTTGAAGAGACTCAAGATAGTTGGAGTGGGTAGGATAGAGGGATTTTACAAATGTTGCAAATGGAAGGTTTGGTTTCATACTAGATTCTTGAATCTTATGCATCATTTCTATGATCTTAAATGCAACTAGCATAAGATCATTATCCTTTACATCCAAAATGAATAATTTTCACATTAACTGAATCAACTCCATTTTAGAGTGTGATTCATACAAGTCTTTTAATGTTTTCAATGCTTCAAAGCAAGATTTTGCAGGAAATATGTGTTCGCTCACCTATTCACTGATTATAATAGTGATCATTTATAAATCTTTCTTTTCTATGGTCTACCATACAACAAGTTCTTTCATTAATGTTGGAGGTTTTGGATCAGCACTCAAGATTGTGCCTTCAAATGTGTTAATGGTTATTCCTTATGCCTTCAACTGTGTGAATGGTTTTTCCTTAGAATATGATGTCCCAGAATTCATTGTAGATGAACATAGATTTAATATTCCTTGACCATTCTGGATAGGTACAAACTACTGATGCCAATGAGTTCATATTCTTCAACTCAAACCTGCAACTTTAGATAGAATCTTGGAAGAAAGGATGGGAATGTACATGTATAAATTCTTGGCCCCTTATTTACAAAGTGCAACTCTATCAACTAAATTTTGCAGCATTATTACATTCAATTCTGTGGCGCTATTAATTTAATTCTATAGCTATCAACTAGATTATGCAGCAATATTACATTTAGTTTTACAATTGGTGCTATTACAATGTTATACATAGAAAATTACATTCAACTTGATATCTATCTCAAATATTCATTGAAGATTAAATACATAGACAAGTTTTAATACAATAATATGACATCGCCCTTGTGCATAAATCATAGTTGCAACATAAAAATTTTGGTTTCAAGGAGGTCATAGTCCTTAAATGGTATATATTGCAACAGTCTTTAGAATTAGTAATATTTTGACAAGAAATTGCAGTCACTGGAGGTTGCAATAGTCTTCTCATCTTTCTGGATCACGCTCTAACTAGCTCACACAACTCTAATGATATTTGAAAAAAGGCAGTGGTATGCTTAAAAATCGATTAGTCTTGAAAATTTATGATTCACAGGTTTCAACGCATAACTTGGATAGAGAAAGATGGCACAACCTTTTGGACACGGGTTAGGGTTTAATAACATCTCACAAAAATGAGTGAACACCTCACAACAATATCCATCTCCACTATACAGATACCATCTCACCATAAGAAATTTCCACGATGGAGGATCTTCATGAAGCTTCGTCAATACTATCTTCACTCCACACTAGGTTTATAGGTTATGGAGGAGTTTCGATGCAAAAATTAGCTCCACACAAATTTAAGAAAAAATGGAGGTTGAGCCTCAAGAGCATGGCATGCACCAGAATTTGTAGCTCATATATGGTGGAGATCGAGTCTCTCTCACACCCCCTACACCAAATCGTAGCACAAAAACACAATAGTGTATTGCAGCTTCATGAGCAGTCTCTATTTTGTTCATTAGAGGTCACAAAACATTAATTTATCACAATCATTTGTTAAATAACAACTAAACTAATGTGTTTATGGGAGGTTTCTCATTACGGATGTTTACTGGAAGTTTCTCATAATGCGCATAACTCACAACGGTTTACTCATGTAACTAATTTCATGAAGTATATAGTGTATGGTTGGGATAGGTATTGTAGAGAGTTGTCTGTGAGGTTGAGACCGCCTTGTAATCTCTCCTTCTTCATTAAAGAGCTTTAGTACTTTTCCTGTGGATGTTTCCCCTTTTGGGCTTTTACCACATGAAATGTTGGTGTTAGGAATGCCGTTATTCAATGTGTGTCTGAAATTTAACAATTAGTATAAGATCTAGTGTGAAGAGAGATGAGGTATTTGAATGTTAGAAGAGAGCCCCTACTAGTAGACCGTGTGGAGAGGTGGCGGAAAAGCGTTGGAGGTGTCTGTGTGACGTTGGAGGAAGATTTTCTTCTGGAAGATAGAGAAAATCGTGCTTGCTGTGGGAGTGGTTGTTGAAGAAGACATGCATCTCAAGGAGCTTGAGGCTGAAGAGGCATTGTTGTCATCCTGCACTTGAAAAAAAAAACACCAGCGTGGATTGTTCTTGCATGTGGAGAAGAAGATTTTGGGGCTCAGTCATGGAGGTACATCTTCCCACTGTAAGGAAGATTGGTGAGAAAATCTAAAGGATCATGTGAGGTGATCCAGGTGAAGGATTGTGTGATGTGAGCCAAGTGAAGACAAATATTAAGTTTAACAAGCAGATCGTTGGACCAGCAGTTTGAAGGATCATATGGGGAACAGGTCCTGAAGGATCCACTCACTGCCTCTCTTTGATGTTGCTCAAAAAAAGCGGTATTTGTTTAATAAAAAAATGTACCTCTGCAATTTTATTTACTGCAAGTTTATTGGAAGTTTTGGAATAAAGTTAAAACTGTGAAGCTTATTGGAAGTTTGGAATAATAATAAAAACAATCCATAAAGTTTATTTGGAAGTTTGGAATAAAAAAAAAACTTGTAATTTTTATTGGAAGTTTGGAATTTATATATAATATATAGATATAATATATATATAATAAAAATTCAAGCCATTCAATCTTGGAACAATTTATGGTTGTTTCGGCAATTTTTTTTGTTCTGGAAAATATAAGTATATTTTCAATAATGTCTAGCACAAAGTTTGAGATTGAAAAATTTAATGGTAAAGACATTTTTGAACTATGGAAGTTAAAGATGTAGGATTTACTAGTTAAGCAAGGCTTATAGAGAGATTTAGACGGGAAAAGAAAAAAACCTCTCACCATGACAAATGATGAATGGGAGGATCTAGATTCCAAAATGCTAAGCACAATCCATTTATGTCTTGCGGATGATGTGTTGTTTAAGATTATTGGATAAATAACAGCAGCAAGCTTGTGGAACAAATTAGAAAGTCTATATATGAACAAATCAGTGAAAAACATAATAAGAGTCTTGTTCATCCGTTCTGCAACGCCATTTTCTTAAGGAGTGCATACATTTGTTTTGTGTCTGATGATCCCTTCATATTTAAAATATTTTTCAAACTCCAAATAAGTAAATTCACGTCCATTATCCGTCCTTAAACAATTAATTGTCCTACGAGTTCCTTTTTCAACCATAACTCTAAATTGTTTAAATGCATTAAACACATCAACTTTTATTTTTAGGACATAGACCCAAACCTTTCTAGAAAAGTCGTCTACAAATAATACATAATATTTTTATTCCGTAGTCAAGAACACCTTTACTTACCTGACTACTTGCTTTAAAATTTTGTGTACACTTTTTTCCATATATACAATTTTTACAAATCATAAAATTCATAGTTTTCAAGTTTGGAAGCAATTTACGATTCATTAATACGTGAAGTCATTTTTCACTCATATGACCAAGATGTTGATGCCATAGATGAGTGGGTCCCGACTCTTCTTTATATACTTATGCAGTACCATTAAGTTGCATCCTTCCAACTAGTTTGTAACGTTTTCCTGTCCTTTGTTCCTTCATGCTCACTAAAGCACCCTTGGAAACTTTGAGAGTTCCATCAAAACCTATAAACTTATGACCACAAGAATCTAATACTCCTAAAGAAATTAAATTTTACTTTAACTCAGGTACATGTCTAACATCTATAAGTGTTCTTATTACTCCATCAAACATCTTAATTTTAACACTTCCAACCCTAACAATTTTACATGAATGATTGTCTCCTAAAAAAACTATTCCATCATTAACTGTTTGATAGGAACAAAACCAATCTCTATGAGGAAAGATATGGTGTGAAGCACCATAATCTAATAGCCATTCCTCATTACATTTAGAAATATTACAAACAAACAAGACCTCATCAATCATACCTGAATCAGAAGACTTAGATAAGTTTGCCTTTGACTTGGAGTCATCCTCCTTGGATTCTTATCTCTTCCAACAGTCCTTCTTGAGATGACCAGTTTTTTTACAATACCAACATTTTAATTTACTCTTTCTGCCCTTCGATTTAGACCTTGAAGTACCTTTTGATTTTTCTCCCTTCTCCTTGGATTGACTTCTAACAACCAAAGCTTCTTGCGAAGAGGTTTCAAGACTGGTTTTCTTCCTTAATTCCTCGGACAATAATGGTTCAACAACATTGTCAAATTCTAAAGTATAAGTTATAGGATAATGGAAAAAACTACTTGACCCCAAGAATCAGCTAAAGTACATAAAAGATTTACTACTTTATTTTCATCATCAATTTTAACATCCATAATACTCAAGTGGAAAATAACAATGTTAAAACATTGAAATGATCTGCAACCTTTGTACCTTCTTTCATTCTCATACTGTACAATTGTTGCTTCAAGTAAAAGGTCTATTAGTGTTAGAATAATCAACCCATAGTTACCTACCTAAGACTAGGTGTGTTGACTTGTTTTTTACTATCATCATTCTCCATCCTTTTCTCCTAATAAAAGCATGTATGAGTTTTTTTTCCATCCCTTTTTAGCTTTCCTACTTGACTTTTCCAATTGGTGAGCCTTTAAGTGGATTTGGAAACTGCTTTATGTACCTGTGGGGGATTTGACTAGATTTAGTAAGCCTACTTTTTGACTATTTCAAATGGCATCCTTATGCATTCTAATCTCTCATGTAATTATATATTTCAGCATTCTATGACTTCACAAGGTTGGCTATTGTACACTTATGCAATACAGATTAGTGTTATGCTCCAATTTCAGTCTCTTTTGTTTGTAAATTTGCATGTTTGATTAGCAATTTTGTGAGTGTAATTGATCTATCACTCGGGTTCAATTTCCACATGGTATTAGAGCCTTTGTAGATCAATTTCTCTCCTTCAATATTTCTATTGCAGGTTTGACATCTTGGCTGAGAGCATATTCTGTTGAATGAAGGGCACAGTTTCTGAGCTATGGATCAATCTCAGAAGATCATCTTGACTCCATTTAATTTCTTTGAATGAAAATCAAAGATGGAGATACTATTGAGAGCGAAAGGTATCTATAGGGTGACTATAGCAATTGAGGCAGAGCCTAATGCATATGTAGAGAAAATTAAATAGCACAACAGGAGGGATGAGGCCTATGGTCTTTTGTGTCTGAGCATTTCAAGAGACCTCCTCTTCCATCTTGATGGATTGACATCACCTAATGAAATGTGGGTGAATCTTGTAGAGATTTTTGGCAAATTATATGACATGAGATGACATCAAATTGAGAATGAATTGATCTCTTTGAGTCCCAGCAGCTTTGAATCCTTGCAACTCTACTTTTCCAAGTTTAAAGCCCATGTTTTGCAGCTAAAACAGTGTGGAATTGAAAAGAAGGAAGAGAAACTAGTTTTTTCCATACTCTCGAAGCTTGGCCCTGGCTATTCAGTGTTTTTTTTTACCTTCCATGCCACAAAGTTGACCACTCGAGCCTGGAAGATGCCTAAGCTTGCAAAGTTCATGGAATCCATCACATAAGAACAAGATAAATTGGTGATGATGCGCACCATCAAACCTTCCAAAGACCAAGATTCGGTTGGTGTAGATTCGAGGGTGTATTCTAAAGGAAAGAAGAAATCTAAGAAGCCACTTGAGCAAAAGAGAGACAAGAACAAGTCTCAAGAGGAGCCCCAAGGCTCCAAGAAGAACTTCCAGAAGAAGAAGAACAAAGGACAAATGAGCAAGTGTGCATACTGTAGTAAGGGCTATCATCCTGAGAGCTCCTGTATGAAAAAGCAAATTGACATGTTGACCCAAATATTGGAGAAGAATAACATCTCCCTTTCTGATTGCTCAAAGAAGAGGGAAGAAGGCTCAAATTCAAAGGACAGAGAGAGAGTACATGCTTTGGTTGCTGGCACGTCAAGCTCACCTAGGTTCATCATAGATACTGGAGCTTCAAGACATATGGTTTCGGCCAAGGAGGCATTCTCCTCTCTTGACATGTCAAAAGGTCTACCAATGGTGTTGGGAGATGACTCTCTCACTGACAATTTGGGGAAAGGAAGGATTGATCTTGACCCACGAAGGATTCACCTTGTTGAGCAATATCGTATCATGTTCATTCATATTAGATGGTTTTTAATTGTGAAAAATAAGGTCAATATATTGTAGGTATTGGGGGGAAGGGAATATGGTATGGGGGATTTATAGGTTTTCAGGGGTATAAAAAGGGGTTTTTACTAAAAATAAGGAATATATTGTAAAAATAGGGGTTTTTTAATTGGAAATATGTATTGGGAGGGGGGCTTAACAAAAAGATTTTTGTAAGTAATTTTCAATATCTAGCGAAATTAAGGATATTCTTTAATATCCCAAGAATGAAGGCGCTATGACACAGTTTCACTAAGTGAAGACCCCGTGTCTTGACCACGGTAAGTTCAACAATGTGTTGTATATTCCAGGTCTTGCCTCGAACCTATTGTCAATGTAGCAGATGACTCACACAGGGCCTCCAAAGAAGGTCATCTTCTTCCCCGATGATGTTGAGATCACAGAGATCTTTAATGGTAAAGTCATTGCAAAAGGCGTTGTTGATCACACTTCAAAGGTATACATGTTTTCACATTTTCTACCCTACTCAAACCCCTTTGTTCTTCTGATTCATACTAATGAGGCAAGCAAGATTTGGCATGAAAGGTTTGGCCGTCTTAAGTATAAGTATCTTTTTGATCTAAGTGAAAACGATATGGTCATAGGGTTACCAAATATTAAGTTTTCCAAGGGAGTCTGTCAAGGTTGTATCCTAGGAAAACACCCAAAGCACAAATTTGAGAGAGCTAGTCATGAGAGAACCTCTGCACCTCTTGAGCTGATCCATAGTGATGTTGTTGGTCCATTTCCTCATATGTCAATGATTCAAGCCAAATATGCATTGACATTCATAGATGACTTTTCCAGGTATTGTTGTGTTTACTTCCTAAAGCACAAGTCTGAAGTTTTTGACCTCTTCAAAGTCTTCAAGGCCTTGGTTAAAAACTAGTTTGCGAGGATACTCAAGATCGTTAGATTTGAAAATGGTGGTGAGTATGTCAAGTTTGATTTCAATCAATATTTTTAATATGTAGGTATTCAGATGCAACATTCAATCCCTTACACACCACAGCAAAATGGTGTTGCTGAGAGAAATAACAGATCACTGAAGGAGATTGCAACCTGTATGATGGAGGCTAATACTTTGCCACCAAAGTTTTGGGATGAGGATATAAACTGTGCATCCTATTTCCAGAATAGGGTGCCTCATAAACATTGTGATGGTATGACTCCTTTCGAATCTTGGAGTGGGCACAAGCCAGATGCGACCCATTTTAGGATTTTTAGCTGAAAGGCTTGGGCTAGAATTCCAATTGAAAAGAGAAAGGATTTTCAGCTCCAAATCCAAGAGTACCTATTTGTTGGGTATTCCGAAGATTCAAAAGTGTACAAGCTATTAAACTTGAGCACAAACAAATCCTTCATTGAAATGAGTGTTCAGTTCCAAGAAGAGCCTTTAGCAGCAGTTGAAGTTGGAGAGTCTTCTTCACCACCAGAACCATTGAATGTAAGTGGAGAGAAAAATGAGTTTGCTGATTCTGATATGTTTGATAATGATGATTTAGCTGCAAATCCTGATAGTCCTACAAGACCAAAATGGGCAGCAAAGATCATTCATGCAGCTGGGGAAGTAGTTGGAAATCCTAGTGAAACTAGGAGGACTAGATCTCAGTTTGAGAGTGCCCTGTGTATGAAAGACCCTTTGTTTGCAAAGAAGTGCTATCTGATGGTTGAATGAGACCCAAATACATATGAATATGCAGCACATGATCCAAGATGGAAAACAACCATGAAAGAAGAATTCAGCTCACTCCAAAAGAACAACACTTGGGAACTGGTTGATCTTCCCCAAGGGAGGAAGCTAGTTCAATGTAAGTGGGTTTTCAAAACTAAGTTTGCTGCTGATGGTTTACTTTTGAAATATAAGGCAATATTGGTAGCCAATGGCTACTCAAAGATACATGGTATTGACTACAATGAAACCTTTGCACCAGTGGAAAAGATGGACTCCATAAAGATAACCTTATTCATTGCATCTTTGAAGCAGTGGGAGGTACATCACATGGATGTGAAGTGTTCTTTCCTAAATGGAGATCTTATTGAAGATATTTACATGCATCACCCTTAAGGGTTTGTTTCTAATCCATCTTTTGTGTGCAGGTTAAAGAAATCATTGTATGGGCTCAAGCAAGCCCCCAGATCTTGGTATGCCAAGATTGATGGCTTTCTGCTGTCATTGAGTTTTGTTCAATGCAATTCTGATCCAAATGTTTCATTTGAAGCTGATTCATGGTTCTTTGATGGTTATTGTCTTGTATGTGGATGACCTTCTGATTACAGGAAGTTCAAAGAAGGATATTGCCTCCTTGAAAGATGGAATGAACCATGCATTTTCTATGATTGATTTGGGGTTGTTGAGCCAATTATTGGGTCTCAAAATTGCTCAATCCCAACATGGAATAAAAGTACATCAGTCCAAGTATGCTTTAGATTTTCTGAACAAGTTCAACATGAAAGATTGCAAGCCAAGCAATACTCCCTTCCTTTCAGGAGTTAAGCTTGAAGAAGCAGGTTCTTCTCCTATGGTAAATAATACACTGTATAGGTAGTTGATTAGGTTTTTGCTTGACCTTACACACACTTGACCTGATATTTCTTATGTATTAAGTGTGGCTTCAATATACATGGATCAGCCTCATGAGATCCATTGGAGAGCAGTCAAGAACTCATGGGATCTTCTACAAACCTAAATTTGATCTTATTTTGATTGGGTTTACTAACAGTGATTGGGCAGGTGACAACACAGATCCAAAGTTAACATCAGGATATATGTTCATGCTTGTTGAAGGACCAATTAGCTGGTCAAGCAAGAAATAGAGTGCCATAGCACTCTCATCTACAGAAGCAGAGTACATAGGAGTTGTAAATGCAACAACTCAATGTATATGGTTGCAGGGAATACTTGGTGAGTGTGAATTCGAATCAAAGTTTTCAACTATTATCTATTGTGATAATCAGAGCACCATTCAAATCTACAATGATCCAGTTTAGAGACAGAGAACCAAAAAGATTGAGATCCATATGTACTACATCAGACTGCTTATGCATGATGGCACCATTCACCTACTCTTCTATGCATGTTCAGAACAAGTAACATGCATTTTCACCAAAGTTTTTTGTGAGAAGACATTCAACAATCTCAAATCACTACTGGGGATTATTGTTCATGCTGTGAAGCATGATTGATGACAATATCTTCAAATTTTGTTTTACTATCCATGTTTAATGGGAGGATTTTCCCACCATGTTTTTTCCTCTTTCCTTGGTTAAATGGACATGCAGTATGTAAAGGGTGACTAATCCTTCTTGCTAGGCCCTATAGTTTTCTAATATTTACTCATAAATTCAAGCTTAAGGGGGGGGGGGGGGGGGTGTTAGAATAATCAATGCATAGTTACCTACCTTAGACATTAATTAATCCATTTTTGTCTTATTTTCCTAGTTTCCTATATTGCACTCTATGCAAGTTGTCTTCCACATGCCATAGAAGTCAAACTTGCTAAAAATGAGTCATGGAGTTCTTGGGAAACCTCCTAAAATCCATATTTAACATGTCTTTTTTATTCCAAATCCTCCAAAGCACATATCTGCTTTTTTTGCTAAGTTGCCCGTTTTATTGAGAAATAAGGCAAAAGGGAAAGTAAGACTAGGTGTAGTTGACCTGTGTTTTTCCCTCATCATTCTCCATCCTTTTATCCTAATAAAAGCATGTATGAGTTTTCTTTCCATCCCTTATTAGCTTGCCTACTTGACTTTGCTAATTCGTGAGCCTCTAAGTGGATTTGGAAACTACTTTATGCACCTATGGGGGATTTGACTAGATTTAGTAAGCCTACTTTTTGACTATTTCGAATGGCATTCTTATGCATTTGAATCTCATGTAATTATATATTCGAGCAGCCTATGACTTCACAAGGTTGGATATTGTACACTTATTAAATACAGATTAGTGTTATGCTCCAATTTCAATCTCCTTTGTTTGTAAATTTACATGTTTGATTAGCAATTTTGTGAGTGTAATTCTTCTATCACTTGGGTTTAATTTCCACAATTAGTAGAATAAGATGGAAATGTCATGATTGTTTTTTTGTTTAAATTTATAAGATATTTATTATTTGTAGAGTTGGTCGAATCATATGATGAAATTCCTTATGTCCATTTTCTTAGTTGGATCCTAGAAGCTCATTTCTAAAATTTCCTACATGGGAATAATCTTCTAGATAGGGTAGTCATGGTGGTGAGTGTGCATATAAAACCCTTGCATTCATGTACAAAGTTTTTTTTTTTTTTTGAATATTTAACAGAACCTCGATCGAGGGTTTTTTAAAACCTCGATCGAGGGTTTAGTAAACCCTCGATAGAGGTGATGTTAAGACCTCGATCGATGTATTTGAATATCTCAATCGAGGGCCTGAAAAACAGAAATTCATCCCTCTCACAGGAAAATCAATGTTTCTCTGTGTCTTCTAGCGGTGTAAATGCTGCCATTCATGGCACACAACTGAGCAGAGTTCACACCGATAGATTCATCACTGAATCCTGTATCGATTGAGGTATCATGCATGCATTTTTTTAATTACTTCTAAAACTTAAACTTAGAAAACTTGACAACTTTGAAGCACCTCAAAGAAAATTCAGCAGGGTAAAAAATACACATTGCAAAATTTCTAAAAAATACACAGCCCGACGAGTTGTCTTTAAAAGGGTATCTATGGTTTTTCAATTTTAAAAAATAGTGAAAAAAAAGCTGGGATGGACACAAATGTGTATAAAATGATGCTGAAATCAGATGTGGTCACTTTCGAAAAATAATAAATATTTGTATATTGTGAAATAAATTAACAAAAAAATATGCAGACCACAGTGCATTTTCTATAGATCATGCTCATATATATATATTTTTAAACTATTAATGTAACATTGAATTATTGGGGATGGACACGAGCCACTTATTAACTTCTTCAAATTTTAAAGGTCACATAGTTCATTAAATGCAAAATTAAAAAAATATCATTGGGAAGGAAACATAATATTCTACATTTTTTTTTTACTACAACTCGAAATTCACATGGCATATATGCATTTCGAGGGCTTCTATCTAGCACATGAGTAAAAAATCAGGTTTTCATCGCCAAAATAGGCCAAAATGTGTTACCCACCTTCATGGTAGCCTTTGTTTAACAACATGTCGATACTCATTTAGATATTATGTGATATTTTGAACTTGCTTGAGTGGATCAACAAGATTAACCCAACTGTAACAACTATACAACAAGGATTCATTTCATGGTCGTGGTATAATATTATGCTTAAATGCATCTCGATTAATATTTGAATAAGTTTCACTTTTAAAAAGTGGTTAACAATTTGTTTTTGTTTTTTCATATCAATTGTTTTTTTTGGTTTATTAAATAGTATTTGTTTTATGCTTATATTAGCTTTAACAATCTTGCATGAATAACGTATATAAATACATTAAGTAGTTGGTTATGCCTATCAACATTCATGAGCCACTTTAGTTATAATTTTACTATTTACATATCATTTTAACCTTACATATATATTAATATATTATATTAAAAACTATTAATATCAATTAAAATTAAATATATCATATCTAAAAAGACAGATTAAATTAAATTGACCATTTATTAACCTCGAGAGCACACTACAAACATTGTTATTATGTCACCATAGGTGATATATATGAATCGGTTAGGTAGATTAATTCAAAATGCAGATTTAATTTTTTTTTATTTTCAAATGTTTGTACTATAGTTTGGATTAATTTTTAATTTTTGAATTATTTAAATTTTCATTTAACTTTACTGCTATTCGTTTTCTGAAAGTGACGTAGGCTTGGGAATTTGTGCCGCAAGACTCTATTGCGTGATGGCTTAAGCAATCCATTATCATTTATTGGAAAATGGTTTTCATTTCTTTGGGAAGATAATTCTTTGGCTGAGCAAAGCAGCCCAAGACACACTTCAACTCACGTGCATGTCAATTGTCACGTGGTCATTGAAAATCAATGACCGACCATTCTATGCCTGGTCCGTATACGAGGGAGTGCCACGGCGATGAAGTACTTATTATAACTAGCTCTCCATTTTATTTTTCTATTCCACTGGATTCCTTGTTTGGTTGCTTGATTTTCAACTTAAAAGGACGAGTAATACCAGTTGCTTGCTTGCTCTTTACCTGATTTTAAAGGTGAATCTCAGCATAACTCAGAGGTAAACATTGCATCTTTGCATACATTTTGAAGTTTTGGCGATCTTGATTCAATTTGGCTTGAAATTTGAGATCATCTAAAGAAATCTTGGTTATCTTATGCCCATAGCTCAGACCCTTTTTTAAATATGGATGATTAATTTTTCTGGCCTCGATTCTAAGATTAACTATTGAAGTGTTTAATATGAAAAGGAATAATATTTTGGGAGCGTTTCTGAGCCAGGGTTTCATTGACGGGGATAATTGGATCAGAAATAGGCCATCATGCCTTGAGAGAGCTACAAATCTGGTTCCCAACATGGCTGAAATCATCCCATAACTGCCTGTGTTTTTACTAGCACAATGATTGTCCCAAAATGAGAAGATGATATTTGTACATTCGTTGCATCCATCGTCTCAAGATATCGAAAATCACTAGAAGCTGTAAATTGGCCATTGCCAAACTATTTTCCAATGTTGTCCTGTCATTTATTTGCTTTATTGGTTTCCCCCACTGAAAGCCTTCTAGAATTTTTAGAAACATTCATTAATTCATTAGTTAATTCATTCATTCCTTCAGTCGAATCGTTCATCTCTATTGTGGAGCACAACCCTGCGTCTAAGAATTTCGATTAAAGCTTTAAACTTAAGCAGGAGCCTAAGAAGTATAAAGTATAGTTTGAAAAAATGAAGCATTGCAAATTCATTACCTTGGCAAGAACTCAGTGAAGACTGTAGAACAGAAGGCTTCTCTTTTCACAATCCGCAAAAATCAATGACATCCTGGCAAAAATTAACAACATCCTCGAAGCAATGTTTTATTTAAGTCTACAAAAAATCAAAATAGAACCATAAATTAATGACTGAAATCTGTATTCATTCAAATATTCCATTGCAAAATTTTCTCGTAAAGATTTATTTATTTAAATAATCATTGGGCTACTTATGACTGTTTGTTTTTTCTTCACATCCCAATAGCATTAGCAACAATAGTGCCATCCTTAAAGAAGTGAATGTTAATACCATATTCCCCAAGAATAAATGCATCATGTTGTTAAATAATTATATAACTTACCATGGAAAAAGTTACCATGCAATAAAGAGTAGCATGATAAATTATCATATACATATTGATAAATAATTAGCAAGTGGTAGGCTCATTTAATGGATAGATATCCCACATGCAAAACACTTAGCTCCGACCACACAAAGGAAGTCACCTGAAGCAGCTATATAACCAACTTATCAAGAGGGACTTATGAAATCATCGAGTTTCCCATCAATAAATTTAAGTTATGACACCAAAATGAACAATCTATCATCCATATCCTTTAACATGCAATATAGACCTTTTCTATTATTAAGTTGGGGTTGTTTGGAATTGCTAGATTGCTTTAATAACGAGCCTGTAATATGATAAGTCTAGGGATGATTAAGAGAATAGAAAGAGCTTACACGCAATTTTAGATTAATTTATTTTATAATGCAAGATAATAATAATTATAAATCTTAGAAAGATATTATGTTTAATATAATCAAATTCAATACCTTGAATTCCATAATCAGGTGTTCTTCATCTTCTGAAATGTTTCCTCTCTTGATATTTGGATTTAAGTACTGCAGCTTCTCCAAGATCTTTGTAGGTTTGTAAAAACCGCTAATTTGTTTTTCCTTTTCAAAAACTACTTTTTTTTCTCTTTTCTTCAATAGTTTGATGGATTCTTGCTGAATGGTACAATGTAATGTGGTTGTGTGAGCTAAAAATATTAGATAATAGAATCAAAGAACAAATTTGATAACAAACTAAAAGAAGATTTTTCATTAAAGATTCATACTATATTAAGGTTAAATTTTTTAATTTTTTTTATTAAAATTACAATTTTGTATAAATAAAATTATTTCTTTCTAAAAATAAAAATTGATTTAATGTCCGATCTAATGTTCAGTGGGATTTATTGTAAAAAGCCAACAAAAATTTAAGAATCAAATCTTCAGATAACTGTGCTAAATCCTTACTTAATGTCATTTAAAAACAAACTTCTAAAGGTTTCACATGATACATTCCATAAACCTTTTAAATATTCATATTGAATTTAAATTATACAATTCAATGCAATTTCATTCATTTATTCTTAAATCTTTAGATAACTATGCAAAAGCCTCACTTAATATCTTTAAAAAAAAACCCTCTAGAAGTTTCACATGATACATTCCATAAACTTTTTAAATACTCATATTGAATTCAAATTATACAATATAATGCAATTTCATCTATTTGCACTTAGATTGTTGTTCCTAAATCTTATGCAATAAAATGAAATAACTTGTAACATCAAAGCACAACTTCATTAAAAGTTTCAACTTACCTTGAAAATGGTATTGAAAAACTAAATTTAAACTTAAAAACATACTCAAAACATAGACCAATTGCATTATTAAATAGCAACCTAACTTATGAAGATATTCCCACCCTTGAATGAGCTTAAATGACTATTACTAACAGAGATTCATTTCAAGGATTAAAAAATTAACCATGCAAAAACTTTTGTTGATACTCCTATCATTAAATCATAAGAAGAAAAACATGCTCTTAACCATTAGGCCCACTCATGCTATACTTAATACATATATATTAAGACCACTAATAATATGTTTAAATATATTTTATGGAAACAAAGTTATGAAAATGCTTTATATTTATATTTTTATCATGTTTTTAGATGTCTATTTGCAAGGTGTGCTCTTCGTTAATTTTTTTATTTATAATTATGCTTAATACATATTTATAAAAAGGTCACTAATAATATGTTTAAATATATTTTTATGGAAACAAAGTTAAGTTATGAAAATACTTTATATTTATATTTTTACATGGAAATATGTCAATATTTTACAATTATATAAATTCAAGGTCATTTATTTAAATCAAGGTATGTTTAGATTACATAATCCATACATTTATATAAAATCAAGTTATGTTTAAATTACATAATCCATAAAAGTAGCGTGTCAAAACTTTAGCTAATGGTCGAAGTTACTTAGATCAAACAAGCTAGATTTTTTTTTGCTATAGCATTGACGTTATAGCAATAACTACTCACTAACCACTAGGGTGACATTGCCACCTCGTGGGTCTTGTTATTCTTGTAAATCAATAGTTCGAAATCCTATTCCATTAATATTCTATTGCGTTAATATTCTACTTGGTATAAAGAAATATACCATTATTAACCAGCGTGCAGCAGCACGCAGAGCAATGATTGCTGCTCTTAAGATCCAACGTGAACAATGAATGTTCAGTTGAGATGTTAAGATCCAACGTCAGCAATGAACATTTGGCGGCAAGTAATTAGGAGCGTACTGGTACGAGAAACATGCAAATTTAAAAAGAGGGGGGAAGAGGCAATTATGTTAGTGGGAGATTTAATAATACGTATGATCTGCTGATGCGTGCTCTCTACCATTCATGGAAGTCTGGTAATCGATCACTCACTAATCCCACCTTGCCTGCATTGACTCTCATTTGGTGCTTCTTCTTTGATCGTCGACTGCAACATCCTGGAGTTGGGACGTGGGAGTTACATTGACTTGAGGGAGAAGAGCTACGATATTCTCCTGCTGCTGCCGACGCCCCGATGGAAGAATCAACACTATGTTTCTGAGGAGGAGTTGGAACATGGCCGTTGGGAGCAGGTCCAGGAGAGCTGTCAGCTTTAACTGACTTCCTTCCTCCTGCTACCGACGCCTCAACGTAAGACTTAACTCTACTGCTTTTCTCTGGCTTTGGCGGAGGAGTCGGAACATTGGTGTTGGGAGCATGTCCAGGAGATCTGTCCGCTTTAACTGATTTCCTTCCTCTTGCTGCCGACGCCTCAACGGAAGAAAGAACGTTACTGCTCTTCTGTGACTTTAGCGGAGGAGTGGGAACGTTGGTGTTGGGAGCAGGTCCAGGAGAACTGTCAGCTTTAACTGATTTCCTTCCTCCTGCTGCCCACGCCTCAACGGAAGAATCAACTTTACTGCTCTTCTGCGGCTTTGGCGGAGGCCGCTGGGAGCAGGTCCAGGAGAACTGTCAGCTTTAAGTGATTTCCTTCCTCCTGCTCTCGACACTCCCGACACCTCAACGGAAGAATTGGAAACATTTGGGTTGGGTTGAGATCCCGGAGGAGCCGCAGCAGCCAAAGCAATCATAAATAAAGTGAGAGCGGTAGCCACAAGAACACACACATTGGTTTTCATTTTTCTTGTCAGTATTATCGTCTTTTTTAAGCTTATACTTATGGAAGCCTCTAACACAATATAATATAGAGAATGAATGTTCGAAACCATAAACGTAATGAAAACAGGATCTACGATTGGTTTGCAATTGCAGATGAACTTGCAAATAATTTCATGCATACAAAATACAATATTCACAGGGAGGAGCTAGGTCGGACCAAAGCTTTCAGATTCGAAACTATGAGTGATTCTGAAGATTGAACTGAATTCAAATTAATTGTAGTATGGACCATCGAGAGAGTCTTCGTTCGTAGGGCACACGGGAAGGACTATACATATAAAATGTGGCATGCGATATTTAACGTTCAAAGTTGGATTGTGTGACAACTCGGTGTGGCATGAGCTTTTTAACGTTCAAAGTCGTTATAATTTTAAATGGTCGGTTTCAAGTTTGTGGCATGAGTCATCATCTCGGGAAAGAGCGAGGAACAAGAGTGTTGATGGGGCTTTAGTCCTAGGTAATACAGAGACAGTGTTGATGGGGCTTTAGTCCTAGGTAATACAGAGACCGAGATCATTTATCTTCTAGAACTCAATTCTCCATAATGTGTGCGCAATTTTGTAGGCTACAATATCGCTCACGTTGAGAACATAAAGAATTGGATGGGTTTTGTCGTCGAGGCGATGGTCGTGAACCGAAAACCTAGAGACTTAGGCCCTCAGATGTTCCTTTAGGAATTAAAGCTTTACAATGTCTTTCCACTTGTCTCGAGAAGTCTTCAGTGTCATACCTAGACATGCAAAGTACTATGCGGTCTTGTATAGCAACGAAAGTTTGTTTTATCAATATAAGCGGTATATGGGAAACCTCTCAGCACTATATGAGAATAATTCACACGGTTTTTGTTGTACCTTGGGTGAGTCTCTTTTAAGAGTGAAAGTGAAGGACTTAGATTTTAATAGTTTCAATTAACGATGATGGCCCATATTAGAGGTTCATAGCATCATCATTATTTTAGGCGATTAGAAAAAGACTATCAAAAAGTCTTTTTTAGGAGTGAAAGCAAATGACATAGATTAAATCAATAATCATGGCCCATATTAGGGGTTTCATAGCATCATCATTATTTTAGCTGATCACAAAAAGACTATCAAAAGGTTATGTGTGATCACAAAAAGGCCATGTGTGACGGGTTGAACAATTGTTACTATCCTTAAATTCTTACAAATATCTTGTAGGGATTTTAAGGGAATCTTTTCTTTCTACAACCATGTCTCAAGAACCATCTTAAATGCTAAAAACATTTAGGTATGATATAACAAAATATTTTGGCATAAGTTGTAAGAGATATTCTTCTAAGGCTCATCTCTCATGCACAATGTCCCAAAAAAACTATGAAACCCCTGTAGAGAGAAATTTATTGTACCTATGAGTGGAATATGGAAATAAGTTAGATCATGTTAGTGTATGTTGTATGAGTCTATTTAATGTCAAAGAAAAGAATGAAGAATACATAAGCACTATGGGATGATTGATTTCCTTCTCATTATTAGACTGAGTATAAATAGGAAATACATAATAAGAATACTATGGGTGAATACCATAGGTCAAAAAATACCATGGGTCACCTAACCGACTAACTAACTACATGTGAGATTACATTCTTCAATAGACCTATCACCTAACCGACTAACTAACTACATGTGAGATTGCATTCTTCAACAAACCCCTTAATCTCAACTGGCAGTACATATTCAACACTCTCTATGCCTAAGTGCTCTCTCTGATATACAAATGCAGATGTTCCCAATGGTTTGGTGAACATGTGAGCCAACTACTCCTTAGAGACACAAAACAATAAGGAAATTTGTCCGTCATTGAGTAACTCACGAATGAAATGATAGCAAGTGTCAATGTGTTTATTTTTTCTATGAAATATATTATGTTTGGACAATTGTATTGCAGAGCTATTAGAACAGAAAATAGAAGTGGGATCGTTTTCAGTGTGTACCATATCCTTTAAAAGTATTCTTAGCCAAACTGCATGGTAAGGTGCTATGGTTGCTTCTACATATTCTGCTTCTGCAAAATACATGTCGACAATGTGTTGTTTCTAAGATGCCCAAGAGATCATATTTGTACCTCAATGAAAAGCATAACCATATGTGATTTTCCTATCATCAATGCTACCTGCAAAAGCACTGTCAGTGTACCCTGTGAGAGTATTGTCTGGTGTATGAGTGTACGAGAGCCCATATCCAAGTGTGCATGCAATATATCTCATAATTCTTTTTCCAACTTTCCAGTGAGAATGTTTGGGAGACTCCATAAATATGGAAATAATAATGTTAGCATATAACAAATCAGGTCTAGTTGTAGTCAAGTACATTAAACTATCTACCATTTGTTTAGAGAGTGTAGCATTTACTACTTGTCCATCATAATTCTTGGTTAAATTGGTGCCAAGAGCAATGGGGGTTTTTGCTGGTTTACATTTATCATTCTGAATCTCTGCAAAACATTAGTAGCATACTTTTGATGGAAAATAAAAATACTTTGAGCAGTTTGAGTAACTTTCATACCAAGGAAGTACTTTATCAGTCCTAGATCAGTCATTTCAAATTCCTTTTTCATGATTGTCCTAGAATCTTCAAGCATCAAATTACATGTGTAAATCATATCTTCAACATAAATACATATCATCAACATTTTACCTTCCTCTTTTTTGACATATAGAGTGGGATCATTGCTTCTTTTGTTGAAACCATTGTTGATGAGGTAGGAGTCAATCCTACTATACCAAGCTTGTGGAGCTTGTGTTAGACCATACAAGGCCCTTTTTAGATTAAACGCTTTGTGTTCATGACCTTTGGTAATATAACCAAGTGGATGGTCCACATAAACCTATTGTTCAAGAATACCATTAAGAAAGGTCAATTTAACATCCATTTGATACATAGACAATTGATTTTGTGCTGCAATGGAAAGTACAACTCTGATAGTATGCATCCTTGCTACAAAATGGGCATAAATATTGCATGGGAAAATGAATTTCTTTCACAATATTAAGCAACAATATTTATAGGACTACATAACACTAAAACCATAGGTAAATACCATGGGTCAATAAACCTACTTAATGTGACCAACTCATCTACTCAACTAACTAACTAATTAATGGAGTATTGATAGTGGTCCGTTGAGATTACAATTCTTAATACACCCCCTTAATATCAACTAGGACAATACTTTCAGCACTATCAATGCAAAAAGATGTCTTCTGGTCAATGTCTTAGCTAAACTTACATTTTATTCAAAACACTTTAGCTTCACCTTTTTCCTTGAAGTGTACTTGGACTTGTTCTTCTTTGTCTTCTGGATCTTGATGCTAAGTAGTTTTTCTTCAGACTCTTCTTCATCTTTTGGAACATAGTGCAAGTCTTCTTTTTTTGTTTTAACATGATTTTTCTTTCTATCTATTTTACCTGCACATTGAATCATTTTGTCAAAAAAAATATGAATATATTTAAGCTCTTCTTGGAGAGCATTCACATCTTCGGGTTCCTTGTCAATGACAGTTACTTGATCATTCTCATTGACTTCTTCATTTTCTTGTACCCACTATGCATCCTTTAGTGCTTCTTCAAAAAATGTGGGTTGATAGGAAAACAAAGCATAATGTACATGCTAATTAATAACAAGAGTCTGCTCATAGATCTCACTCAAGATTTTGGTTTTGTGGATCTGGAGTGGACGGTCTATTGGTCTTTTTTCTATGCTTCTATCAATTGTCTCTTGCTCAAAGAGACTATCACTAAAATCAATCGGAACTACTACATTAACAAATTTACTTTTATCAACTAAAACACCTGGATCAACAACCTTTTCTAGGATTACATGATCATTGGCTACCTCATAATCAAATTCTTCTTGACTGTCTTCCACTTCACTATGGGATTCTTGGTGATTTGCATGAATTGCAAAGTCATTGTCTTCTACAAATGGTTCATCACTAAATAATTCTTTCAGTATATTCCATGCTATTTTTGGAGTATCAGCCTTTACAATATAATGGAACAGTGAATAGTCTATATTGTCTTGTATGAGACATAAGGAAACAACTTTCCTTTTTTCTTTTTGGAACTCAGTCAAAGACTAAATGAATCTGGATCTCTAGGATCTTCTTCAACTATGAAATGCCACAAATCTTGTAATTTTAACAAATTACCTACTTTAACTTCCCATACATGGTAATCATCTCTATCAAATGTTTACCATAACCCTTTTGGTGTTAATAAATTTCTTACCTCTTCAAATTCTTCTGGTAGTTCTTCTGGTAGCACCATCTTCAAGAATCGATCTTCTTGTCTATATCACAACCTCCAATAAGTTTGGATGTATGCTTATGCTTTCTGTTTTGTGAAAAGGATTACCCAAGAGATACAAATAATATAAAGTAAAATACACTTGATTCCTTGATTTGTTCAGGCTTCAATGGAAACCTAGTTGTGTGTGTGCTTTCCACCATGTGTGTAATATCTTAAATTTTGACCTTGACTATATTGGGAATGAGTCTCATTGCACATGGTTTATGTTTATTGGATAGATATATTGGGCTTGAGCCAATGTACATGTTTTATTGTCTTGTATATGATTATATATATTGGGCATAGGCCCCGTTGGACAATGATTATTGTCATTGTACTAGGCATAGGCCCCGATGTACTAGATTTATTATTATGTCATTATCTCTAATATATATACTGAGATGATTATTGTGATGTATTGTGCAGAATACTAGATGCATGATTGATTTGTGTAATGTGTTGGGTGTAATCCCTGGAGCACATGAGTTATGATATCCCTAGGTGTATTGTACAAGTGCATCCTAGTATTAGTGTTGAGCAAGAGGATTTGGAATTGCGCTAGTGTAACACCCAATTGATAGTGTTGATCTTAGTCTCTGAATAGAACTAGGGGTTACTATAATTAAGTGTGTTGAGTTGGAAAGACACTAAATAGCACCGAGCCTCATTATAGTTATTTAATTTGATTAATTTAAATTTCAAAACTACTTCTCATCAAGGATTGAAAGAACTACCATGAATATGAGGTAATCCAACATGTAAGGAGGATCTATATCTACCTAACCTAGTTGACCAACCAAACCCTACCTAAGGCCTTGATAAAAGAAATAATGTAAATGAAGGGAAGCCTCAAAATAAATAACTATGATATATGATGCATGAATACTAATAAAGGATAATAAGTAAAGTTTATATAATATGTATATGAGAATATATATATGTATAAGATCCTATGTAGATATTATATCATAAACTAAAATATTTAAATAAATATTCTATTCTAAAGCTCAAGTAGGAACTAATAAAAGTTCTTAGTAAAACAAAATAATCTTTTTTCCATAAAAATCAAACTCAATATTATTTTCAAGAAAATAGTGAATTCTTGATTCAAGTGAGGTTAAACCAACTGCCCTTTCCCAAAATATTATGTATCAGAACAAAGCCAAGAGAAGGCTTAGGGATTTGATTATTATGCTTGGATGGAATTGGAGAGCATTTTCCAAAACCAAGCATTCTTATACAGAGCCTAATTTCCAAATAGTAGAAGCATCACCCTTCGGAGTTCTAGATCACTTGCATGTTTGAGCCAACTCACGGGGATACGAATTAGAACCAGGAAGAGTTCTGCGTCATGGTTGGGAGGAACGTGGTAGTTCCAAAGTTATATGGTTTTTATTGCTAAGTTCAGAGATAGAAAGTGTTTTATTAGTTATGGGTGTTGAAGTGTGTAGGGTTCTTAATCCATTTCAAGCTGCATAATTGTGGGTAAGATATTTCAACATTTCAAGCTCTTATCTATGCTTGATTATGTTTAGAGGTTGTGATTACAACCATTGTGATTTGTATTAGGAGCTGTAATTTTACCCTTCATCTGTTTGAATAAATGTTTTACATTGTTTTATTAGTTAATATAGAATCTTAGTTAAATTCTTATATATATCTAGGGTAAATTTCTTATCAGTTTTATGTTAAACTAGTTTTTAAAAGTTTCTATACATGTTAGGGTTTAGCCTAGACTTAACATTTAGAGATGATAAAGTTCATAACCAAACCTTTCACAAAATATAGAAATAATATTAAATCTATATATATATATATATAAATAAACCCTATATCTCAACACTTGTAAAATTTCCTCATGAAAAATTATAAAAAAAAAGTAAAAATAAAACCCTTAAGTGCACAATTACAGAGCATTCACAAGGGCTCACAACTTTAACAAAATAATAACTACTATCAAATAAACTATCCATTAAACAAACTCTCAAATAAACTATCTATTAAAAGTACTAAATGAAAATAAACAATGGACATGCAATCCAATAAACGAACTAACGAGCACACATAATCATGAACCACGGATCAAATCCCTTGACAACCAAAACCACATAAATAATGTGCACCAGTCATTGCTTTAAACAATAACAATTAATTCAATAAAATATACAGTCACCCACAAATAAAAGATCTCCATCCATCCTATAAAAGGATAGGACAAACCATTAAACAAAGGTGTATTACCATTTGGTAGTGTTTTAATTATATAAAATATCTAAGCCACAACCATTTAAATGCAATATAAACCATAAATTAAACAGATTCAAAATATAACAACATCCTTCCAGCCACTATCAAAAATTATTAAGGGTTGGCTGAAACGCTTTCATGACAACCTAAAATAAACAATAAATAACCCATCATCGAATCTGATAAACATTGGCCATAATTCTTCCCATGTATTATATGAAATAAATACAATTTATAACCATTCCACATACATAGGCTATGCCATATAGACAAGCTAGGAGTCGCGATAATATGACCATTGTCGAAACCATAGGTTAAAATAAACAATGATGGAATTTAACCTTTAACAAATCATATCAAAATATAAACGCTAAATAGAGCTAGGGATTTTCCTCTGCTACCATACAAAAAAGAAATTGTTGATTTTGTTATAGTGTATGATAAAAAAAATCAATAAGTTATCAAAGACTTAAATAGATTATGAAGCTAGGGATTTTCCCCTTCATTTTTATAGCTAATAAAAACAACCAACCATTATAATATAACAGAGGTAAAACCATTTAAAAACACTAAACATTTGATACAAATATAGTGTGGGCATAAGCCCTTAATATATCCTCATCCAAGTAATGCAATGAGCAAGTATTATTATAGTGCCATTGCTAGCAATGGCACTGATATTTATGAACCTTCATATAACAATTAAAATAGAGTGCTCACAACAACGAAGTCCAAAAATAAATCAATTAGATAATAAAACCACATTTTACAAGATATTCTCTTGTATACATAGAGCTCCAATGCAAGCACATGAGTTAAAAACAAAGAGATTTAAAAACCCATTTATAGAGACATCTATTCCATAAATTAAAAACCAACAAAGATTTGGGAATATAAAGCAACAAACCACTATAAAAAATCCAACATAAGGTTTTATTTAAATAGGTAAGTCACCATAGTCTTTACCATTTATACAAATGCCTAAATGGGCCATAAACCATAAAATCCCTGCAACCTTGGGAATCCTTTTACAACCTACAAATAATGAACTGCTGCAAACCCCGTAAATGACCAAGCATATGGTTGAAAGCCCTCTTCCTATGGGCTTACTAGGGATACGCTTAATGGCTCTCTCCCTGCCATTGTCAGAACTGCTCCATGTTCATCCAACGTGCAACGAAACCAAAGAGGAATCATGAGTATGCTAAACAAATACCAAAAATGAAGGTGCAATATTTAGAAACCACAGAGTTGCATTCACATACATGTTAGCAATTCAAAAAAGTGTTGTAACCACGCCTCTATCAACAAAGCCCCAATGATGGATATTTTTGGCCCCTTCACCAACAAACAAAACAATATGTAAAAGAATGGTTACGAAAACCCTATCCTAGGTTTTATGTGAGTGCCACCATGGAGAAGGCCACTTAACATTCACATGGGAATCATTAATATGACAACTATCACCCACGATGTTTTAGATTTCAACCCTCTTTTCTATATTTTTTTATTAATGTATTGTGTTGAGTTTTGAACACCATGCCGCAACCCCTTAATGTTTAGTTTAGATAACTTCTAGGTGCTAGGTATTATTCCTTTTCTTTTACTCACATACAACATAGGATTAGCAACAAATCACCTGCAATATACATGGATACATCATGCATTATTTTGCGAGAACTAAGTAAGCCCAAATTGTAGGATTTCCTTACCTTTGTGAGTGATTCGTTAGGTAAAATCCAACCACTCCTCCCCTTTAGATGCACAGGTGACTTAGCCTCGTCATTTAGTAAATAAAAATCTAAGTAACGTAACATGTATTGAACATAAATAAACACTATCACAGCATCATTAAACCATATATACGGTATCAATATACTAATAAATCAGTATATAAAATAACGACAATAAACATCATTGCAAAATAGAAACCATACAAGAATATAAACATAACATGAATATAGGTATAATTCCTATACAAATCTTACAAGTCTAAAGTTATAGATGTCCCTTAGATCTTAGCAATGTTATTAGCCCTACAATAATTTTTTTTAACTAAGGATTTTAGGGACATTAGAAGTGGTATTAGAGCCTATCACAAACATTTCAAAACATTATTTTTGATCTCATGAACTTATAGAAGATTATTTGTTACTCAATGTTTAAACTGTAGATTTAAAGAATAGTCCAAATCATGGACATAGGAGAGGACAACAGTTGACAAGGAAACGTAAATTCCCCAACTTGAGAAAAATAACTTGTGGTGGAATTGAATTATAATCTAATACAGACTATATAGAGTCTGCAAGCAGACCTACGGACCTTTAAATGTGATAACATGGATGAGATAAAAGAGTAAAAAGCAATAAATAAAGCTTTACTTTGGAATTTGACAAAGTAAACCCTCATGGACAACCTACCCATTCAACAAACAAATACAAGTAAAATTATCATCATAAAAGAAGGAACAACAATCCAAAGGAAGAGGAAGAGAAAAACACACCCTTGATCTCTCAGAAGGAGAATATCACAATCCTTCCAGTGATGGTTCACCCTCTCCTTGTAGGAAAATGAAGAAAAATGATGATAGCATTCAAGGATAATTTCAAAAGATCAAAGCTCCAACCTATGAAGGAGAAATGAATACCAAGGAGAAGGCTGAAGAATGGCTCCTTGGTATGAATAAATACTTCCAAGTACATAACTACTTGAATGAGATGAAACCCATTTGACCATTTATAACTTAAATGAAAAAGCAACTAGATGGTGGCGATACGTGAAGCATACTAAAAAGGATGAAGTGAAAGAAATCATATGGATTAATTTCCGTATAATCTTCCAGGAAAAAGTACATGTATGAAATATTCTTTGAGAGGAAAGTGAAAGAATTTCATGAGTTAAATATGGGATCCATGACCATGGATTCCTTTATCAATATATTTTTTGGATCCACTACATTACGTACCTTGCATAAAGGATGAAAAGGTCAATATACAACATTTTTCGGGATGTCTTCCTCCAAATTTTCAAGAGAGAATTGAGTTTGACATGCTCAAAGCCCTAGAGACTACCTTACAGAAAGCTATACTTTGTTATGAACATGGACGACCGAGGTAGGAAAATATAAACAAAATTCAAGACAGGTCTAGGAACTTCTTGGACAACTGAAAACCTGGTTTTAAACCATAACCATACATAAAATACAATAATGGTTTTTTCGTCTAACATAAATTTCAACAAGACAGGTGCACAACCAAATGTTCCCACACCAAATACCAATAGACTAACAACAAACAAAGGAGCCAAGAGTGCCCCGTTGCATGTTAGTTGTTGGAAATTCCAAGGGCTCCATTATCTTAGAGATTGTCCAAACAAGACTAATGGAGTCCTACTTAACTTACAAGAAGACCCATCAATAAAAGACATGGCTAGTACACCTAGGATCTATGCAGCACTTGCCAATCAATAAGAAGACCATCATTTCACTATGGTCGAACTAAAAGGTAAGGTTTCAAACACTTCTATTTAAATTTTAATTGATCCTTGTGCTTGTCGAAGTAATGTTTCCCCCAATATTATTGACACATGTAAGATAAACAAGGTGAAACATGAGAAACCATGGTTGGTACAACTAGCCACTGGTACAAAAAGAAAGGTTTCAGATCTAGTAAAATACTGCGAGATAGACATGATCAGTTTTCGAGCTAAGGTATATCTAAATATCTTACCCTATGGATCGTACGACTCGTTGGAACAACACCATGTCAAGATTGATTGTCTAAAGAAGTCAATATTGTGCATGGACAACCAAGGGAATCAAACAAAGACTTAAGTCATACCCAATAAGGTTTCCGTTCGACAAATATCCACCTTACAAGTTACGAAATGTATTAGGAAGGATTGCAAACTTTTTGCAGTTAACATCCAGGATCTAGAACCTAAGAGAGAATAGAAAATTGAGGACATTATTCTTCTCATAGAGTTCAAATATGTATTTCCTGAGGAAATACTAGGAATACCACCAAAGTGAGACTTTGAATTTTCCATAAATCTAACACTAGGGTCATGTTGGTCAGATTTTCTATCATGAGGCCAACAAGGAGAAATAGTCCACACAAAGTTCTTAAAACATCCCTAGGTGTGTTTGGGATAACAAAATCTCGCAGGAACAAAGGGCCCGCTTCCTTATGAGTTTTGTCTCAAAAGAGAGTCTCACAATTTAGTAAAAGAAATTCTTAAAATCAAATAAAGGCCTTAAAGATGTAATCGAACTAACATGAAAAATTTCAATAGTTGGAAAACATATAGACTTAATAGCTATTACAGGTTTTAATAGCGACTAAACTGTCTTTCACTCTGAAATAAACTAAACCTAATTTAAAAACTAACTCTATACCTATTCTATCCTCAAAATAGAATTCAAAATGAATACATTTAAATAGAATGACAATACAAAGTTGATCATTCAATTTAAATAACATTAATATTTAATTACACAGTTAATTAAACACCAATAAAATTGATCATAAAACCACCATGTAATTATTTAAACGAATTCTGAAAATAACATTTGCACAAGACATTTATTTGGACATCATAACAAAGTACGTATGCACAAATATAACAAGTAAGTATGAATATTATCAAAAAGGAGTTTAATAAATTCAAAATGAAAATCAATGAATTTCCATTAACCAAGATCGTAATAGTGCTTCTATTGTAGAATAGTAACCATAATTAAAATTAACTCACTAAATCTCATTCCATACAGGTCTCAATTTATAAAGGAGAAGTAAAACATATCTCTGAAAATAATTTACAAAATTCGTGAAACGTCCTCTTCCTAGTAGCATCTCATCTTCGTTTTGCAAACAATAACATTACAATAGAAAATAAAATAAAGAAAAACACAGTTTCTTTCTTCTGTCGAGACCTCTGCTTCCTCGACCAGTCAATACCCTCTTCTTATATAGGCGATCAAGATTAATGACAGTCTTTTTCACAATGATTGCAACAATCAATTCTTCTAATGAGTTGAGCAGTCGAATTCTTGATTCTTGCATTTCAATTCTGTCTAATGAATTCATCAACCGATCTTTCATCCTTTTCTCCTTATCCTGTTCTGTGTACTTTCTTATCATTAGCTCGAGGGATTAAAATTATGGAATTCTGAACTGCCTTATGATGCACTTGATTAAACCATGATTGATTTCTCTGCATCTACATCACCATCTAAATACTAATCTTTCTATGCTTCAAGTATCATCTTAACCTATAGAAGGGTGAAAACATAATATTATTCTATCCAATTAACAATAATATTTTATTGTAATTTGAAATTGAGTAAATGCAAGACTATGATAATATTTTATGGATGGACTGAAGAAAGATATGAGCATAGATAAAATGATTGATGATGCAACAATATTTAGGTTTCTCCACATGATTTGAAAGTCATCAATTGCGTCTAGCATTTTCCCCTTGGTTTTGTAACTCGAGTCCTTTTAATTCTAGCTAGCGATTTGCATTTTGAAAAACTACCTCATAACTTATATTACATCAAAAAATTTAACTAGAATTTATATCAAAACTTTATCTGGCAGTTTGTTAAACATTTCTTTAAGGCATGAAGTAAGCATTATTAGTAGATCTCCCTTTTTTTTTGGTGTTGGTAAAGCATGCAACCCTTGAATCTCAACAATTTTTTGGTGATCTCATAGAAGGATCTCTTCAATGTGGTATTCCTTACAGTTAAGTTGGCTAGTGCATTCCTTCCCAGCAATCATAGGAGAATTTTGGGTAAATATTGACAGAGCAATGAGACCATTGAACTTCCAACACAAGCTAGCATCGTTTGATGATAACAGTTGAAGCGATTGAGTGAGATGGACTTAACCTTTGAATGCGATCCTTTTCTTGATGAGATTTTGGGTTGGTGGAGTCATTACTTATAATTCCTGTAAGTTTTGATATCTGTATGACCATGTAGAATGTGTATTCTTTGAACTATATTTATAATAACTGAAAGTATATTATGATTTACTAACAAGCATGTAAGCTGCCAATGACATAACAATCTTACCTCATACTTTAGCGTAGAATCTTTTCTTCTGATTGGATGCTTTATTCCATGGTTAGGTGAGTTATTGAGGAAACTCCACGTAGACAACAATGGATTAATACCAAATACATCAATTTAACCATTTATTTTAGGTCCATGCAAAAAAAAATTATCTCCAAGAAAGCCGTCATGATATAACTTTAAAGAAATCCAAAATAGATAATTTTAAAATCATAAATATTGAAGTCATATTATGTATAAAAAAAGAAAATGAGGCCTTCAATAAAATATAACAAAACAATGATAAGGCTGCATGAGGCTCTTCATAAGTTAAAGTGACATGACTTTATAATGTTATCAAGGAAATCTTTATCAAACATATGTAATTCTGAGAAATCAAAACAACTTAAAAGAGATGTGAATATATATAATGTAAAACAAAAATGTTAATTGTGAAAAATTTAAATAATTTAAGTCATGTTAGAAAGAACTTCATGTATGTGTATATATATAT
>LPNX010876635.1:0-12500 GCA_001517045.1 Pseudotsuga menziesii
CTATTTCATTTGGAAGTTCTTCTCATGGCTTTTCATTCTTCAAATGCATTTGAAAAAATCAAAATGGCAGAGAATATTTTTTCTACCCTCAGCAATGTAACTTGTCCTCCAGTGGAACTTAACAGCACACAATTGGTTTGCTGGTCTTTTCTAATTTCAATACTGATGTTGATTCTTCGGCACATGATTCTCCACTCTACAACTTTCCCATCCTGGTTGATGTTCAATATAAGAAATAAGTTAATACAGATTACACAAGGAGGAGCTTTTCAGCTTCCCACAGGAACAGGCTATTTAGAATCATGGGTATATCATGTGGTACAAAGTGTTATAAATGTGAATGAGGGAGTCACAGAAGAGCATGGAATGGCTGATCTCTTTCAGCAAACTGCTTACAGAAATTTGCATGCCCTTCGAGTCTAACTGCCACCACGAGTAGGTTTATCAATAAAAAGGTGAACTAACTGGGCATATCACACTGCAATTTGAAGCATGCAATTTATCAGAGACAAAAAATACTAATAGTCACTAACCTGGTGGTCCAGTCAAAAGAATTCGAGAACAAATAGTGACCAAATTTGACACGTATTTGATATACTCTGGCCTCTTGAGAAACACATACATGGCATCCAATTGTGCAGTCTTTGTGTGAAACAGCAGTAAAACAACCTAAACTTCAATTCTGGGTGCATTTAAACCATCTGGCATTAATAACAATCTTAACAAAAAATGAAGACCCCAAGTGTTGCTGTGTTGACACCTATAGTTAGAACTTGCCTATGTTTTCTTCTGCCAATGGTGTTGTACTTAAGGGACCCATATTTTGTATAAAATGCCACTTTCATTTGCTGTTTGTTTATAATAACATTAAGGAAGAATTATATCAGAAAACTATAAAAGTGTGAAGTCGCAAAATAAATGGATTCACGCCTACAGAAATCGCCACATAGAAGCATATCAAAGTAAAAAGAGCAATAGATTTCTGGAGGATGGGTATCATTCTGTAACCCTTCCGTCTCAATGTCAGACTAGGACAGTAAGGATAAAAAACAATAAATATCAACATCAAGGATCTATGGTTCAATTGTTCAAAATTGTTCTTTGTAACCTCTTTTCTCCATTGCCCCTTCTATAGCAGTCCCAAATGTCAGTTCAAAGGTTTTCTATCTCAAGGGCGTTACTCTACCATGATGCCTCAAAATTATAGCCCTATTTTGCACTAAAAATCCAAAATGCTCATCCTTCTCTGTTGATACTCCCTGTTGATTGGGTGTTATACTCTGCTCTGTTGCTAACACCTCAAGCAGGGCATATAACACCGATTCCTCTAAGAAAAAGCCTATACCCATTGCACAACATACAATATAAAAGCAGGAGGTTACCTTATGCTCAGAAAAATACAGAAGCAATTCCTCAAAGTAAAAGCCTAACAACAACATAAAATATGAAACGAGAGGTTACATTATGTTCTGAGAAACATGTATGAATTCAGAAACCAAACCTGCAGCAATTTCTCAAAGTAAAAGCCTAAACCCATTTAACAACACACAATATAAAACAAGATGTTACATTATGCTCTGAGAAACATGGATGATTTCAGAAACCAAACCTGTGAATCGAAGCGAGACTGTATTCTCTTCCATGGAAGACTCCAGAACAAGCACACATAAGCATTGCATGCAAGAATATAGAATGAAGAATACATTATACATTCGATGGATATATAGAGAAGTGCGTGTGGAGTACATTGGACCCCTGGCTCTGCAGTGAGTTGAGCTATGCGATCTGTGTTTCCATTAGGTAGGCCAAACAGACAACCTTCTCACAGTATCCTCACTCATTCATGCAAGGCGAAGCAATTTGGAGGTAGGACCTGGAATTTCCCTCCCCGGTGTGGGAAAAAAGGTGAATCCTTTGGCGCCTATGTGACTTTTGACTTTTGGGCGCTTTTTTGTTTGTTTGTTTGAACGATTTTTTTTTTACTAACGTGCCTTCGGTTAAGCGACGGTTATGAGATGGTTATGAGACAAGCCGTCGGTTAAGCGAAGGTTATGAGATGGTTATGAGACAAGCCGTCGCTTAACCGACGCTTGTGGCCATATTTATAAAAAAAAAAGAATCTTTGTGATTTTTTGTAAGTTTAAAAAGAGAAATCCACGCGCCGTCGGAAAAAACCGTCGGATTTTGGATCGAAATGTACTAGTGTCAATTTCCCTTTGTGTAAGTTCTTCGAGATATTCTTCTCGATGACGATGCATTATTTTAATCATTTTACTAACCCCTTCACATGATAAGGTACCATAGTATTCTACACATCGTTCAATCCATTCCTCCATCCAATCAAGATTGTTTGCAATATATAAATGTATTGCATCCCACACATGACCAACTATATGAAAAAATAACAATTAAGAATTGTAAATTAGCTATCATTAAAGGAAATTAAGTTTACCTTAAAATACTGATGGAATAATAAAAATTACATATATTGAAAAATTAATTTATAATAAATTAAATGTACACCATTCAATTGCCTTTCACTTTCCTCTTTCTACCTTTCCCCATCAGGACCTCTTCTCAAATTTGTTGATGGAGTCAACATGCCAAATGTGAGGCAGATTGATATTTTTTTGCTCAATTTGGAAGATACTGACTAATGTACACCATGTATTGATAAAGCATATAACCTTGTGCCATAGAATCCTCAGGGCATGCTCTTTGTCTAACAGAAGCCTTCAATGACTTCAAATTCCTTTCCACCATCCACTTTGACTTTGCGTTTACATGTCCACACAATTCAATCTCCTCAACTTGGTGTATCATGATAGTGTTCTTGTGCATTGAAAAATGTTGGAGGTAAATACTTCTGCATTTCACACATTAGATGAGGAATTTCTCTCTTCCAATACCTAATATCTTCTTTATGGATTTATTTAGATGAAAGCCACCTACAAAAGATGCAATAAAAATAACAACGATCAACCAAATTGAGGCATATATAATAAAGTTCCAAGTTGTAAAACAAAATATGTCAATAAGCAATGCAACCAAAAGAAAGAAAAATTGTCATGCATATAAAAATGTTACTTACCTCATGTATTTACCAAGATCATATATAACTTGTTTTATGTTTTCGTCAAAGTTATCTGGGAGAGACAGAGGTAGAACGTACTGTAGCAAAAAGAAAATCATTATCTAATGTTACCAAATAGGAGAGAATAATTACTAAAAAGATTTACTTAATGGAAATTATATACATAAACAATTACCTTAATGAATATATGCCAGTCATGAGTTTTAACACCACCAAAATTGGTCCTTGGGAAGTTGGTGGGATTCGGTTCTTGGAGCGGCATGGCGTTTTAGCGAACATGGTTGTGGGATTTTTGTTTTGGCACTCGTGCACCAAGTCTGGGACATGCAGGCCTGTGCATGAGTGTCCTGGAGCCCTCGTTGCACATGCCAGAGGCTGATGGAGACCCTCGAGTCTTGGCACCTGAGGGTGGGGTCATGGGGAAGGTTAGCAATAGGAAGGATGGGGATGGGTTGAGCAGTGTGCCTGGTTTGGGAGACTTCCTTCCTAAGTCTCCATTTATCCTGACTATTTGAGTCCGGTTAGAGGCAGTAAGAGGTAAGATTGAGATATGGAAGGAGACTGCCCTAATTGGGAAATTTGTGGGAATCTATCCCAAGGAGAGGGACTTGATCCGATGGATTCAATCAGTTTGGAAGCCTAAAGGCCATTATGACTTGCAGCTAGGGGCCAAGGGCTTCTTCACCATTATCTTTCTTAATTAGGAAGACAGGGACAGAATCCTGGAGGGAGGTCCGTATTTCTTTTTCTTAGCTGGTCTATATCTCAGACCCTGGAAGGAAAGATTCAACCTAGGAATTGAAGATGTCACGGTGGCCCCGATGTTGATTCACCTTTTCTTGCTGCCTAGTGAATTTTGGGATCTCACTAATCTAAAGGATATTGGGAACTCCCTTGGGGAATATGTGAAGGTAGATGAGCAAACTAGGTCACCATGATATACTACTTTTTCCCGCATCTGTGTCTATCTAGATCTATCGAAGGATTTCCCAGAAGCTATCTTCCTGAATTGGGAGGATGAGGAATGGTTTTAGCCTATAGACTATAAATAACTACCCTTTTGTTGTCACCAATGCCATGAATATGGCCACCTTGGGAGGGATTGTCCTTTGCTAATTAAGCAGTCGACCTCCCCTAACCAAAGGCATGAGGGAAAGCCAGATAGGGAGGGTTTTTCTCAGGTCAAGAGTAAAATAAAAGGTAGAGGAGGAGGTCAAGCCAAAACCATGAAAGGTCAGGTGGGTAAAGACCTTAGGTCTGTTAACCCCTTTGAAGCCTTGGAAGAGATTGATGGTGTTGAAGGAATCGCCAAGGGAAAGGAGGTTCAGAAGAAACTTCCTGAACAACTCTCGGAGTTGACGAAGGAAGAAGAGCTCCATGTCCCAATGGAAGGTCTGGAGGAAAATGAGGTGGACGATATGGAGCTGGGTGAACTTGATCTGGATGTAATTGAGGCTAAATGTGGGAAGAAAGGTAAAGGATATGTTTCTAGAAGGAAAATAGAACTTCTCCAAGAGGCAATTATCAGAACTGGATCTCTCTAGGACCTAGGTATTGAACCTAACCCACAAAAAGGAATCAAAAGGAAAACCCTAGAAGATGAACTTTGAAGAGGAAGGAAGACTAACCAACAATGAATAACGGAGGTAGGAGTGAAGCTCATTGAATCAGGTCAGTACCCCACCATTCGGGTAGCCTTCTCTGAGGTTAAAAAAGGTTTATCAATTAATATTATATCATGTAACATAAGAGGGTGCAATCATCCCAGGAAGTGGAAATATATATCTAGGAAAATAAAACTAGAGAAACCAGATATTTTTTTCTTCAAGAAACTAAGTGCAATTCTGAAACTATGGAAAAAATTAGGGAGAAGATTTGGAAAGGGAGTAAATATGTGGCTCTTCCTGCTATTGGAATGGCTGGTGGTTGTGCGATCCTATGGAACACAAATGCTGTGGATGTCACGGAATGGAATGCCACTCGTTTTGCACTTATAGCAAGCTTCCGACACCTGTGCTCTGGTTCTAAAGGCTCCCTGATGAATATCTATGGCCCGAGTGCTTTCCCCAAGAAACATGCCTTTTTAGATTTCTTGGAATGGGTCAAGGTTCTATCTGAGTCTGCGAACTGGGTTATTGGATGTGACTTCAATATCATTACCAATATTGGGGAAAAGAAAGGGGGCAGGAGATCCCTGGACAAGTTTCAGGAAGCCTTCAGTGAATTTTTGACCCAAATCCCAATGGTGGATATGGAAACAGGGAATGGGTGGTTCACTTGGAAGAAAAAACATGGGTGTGATCATTTGGTGGCCTTGTGTCTTGATAGATTCCTGGTCTTTGAGCATATTGTACATGGTATGAGATAAATAAGAACGAATGTTCTCCCTACGGAAGGTTTTGACCACAGGCCTATTTGCCTCAACTAGGATTGGTCAAACTCTAACTTGCAAAAGCCTTTTAGATTTGAGCAATTATGGCTAGAGCATAAGGACTTTAAGGAGCTAGTGGCCCAGTGGTGGCAGGAGATGGTCCCCCTGTGGGTATAGTAATGTACTGTTTCTAGAAGAAACTCAAAATCTTGAAGGACAAAATCCATACATGGAATAGGGAAGAGTTTGGAAATATCTTTGAGGACAAGAAAAGGCTATTAAGTGAGATTGAAATCATCAATAAAAGGGGGATGGAGGAAGGATGGGATGATCACATGAATCTAAAGGAGAAGGATCTTCTGGGATAGTTAGAGGCTAGGGACAGATAGGAAGGGGTTTTATGGGAACATAAGTCTAGGGTAAAATGGATCCAGGAGGGAGAAAGGAATACTAAATTTTTCCACAACTCCGTTATCCAGAATAGAAATAGCTCCAAAATCCACAAGCTCAAAAAGATGGATGGTAGCAGGGTTGAAACCAGGAGGGAAATAGAGGAAGAGTTGTCCCAACATTTCTCTGATATCCTTAAAGAAGATGGTGGAGATCGGAGTAGAGCTATAAACAGTATCACTGAACTAATTCCTAGGACCATGACCAAGGAAAATAATGAAATGCTTTTTAAACATGTTTCTATGCACGAGGTGGAGGAATTCATCCACCAGATGGCTCTGAGGAAATCCCCAAGGTTAGATGGTTTTACTTTGAATTTATTTCACCACTTTTGGGATTTAGTCAAGGGGGAAGTTCTGGAGATTGTGGAGGAATCTATAAATAACAGAGGATTTCTCAAAGCTTTCAACACTACTTCATCTCTCTGGTCCCTAAAGAGGTTGGTACTGACAGACTTGACAAATTTAAACCCATAACCTTATGCAATGTAATTTACAAAATTATATCCCTAGGCTCATTATCCTGGAGCAATCTAGGTTTGTGGAAGGGAGGCAGATCTTAGACAGGGTTATCTTGGTCTATGAGATGCTTCATTCCTCGAAGAGATCAAGAACTCCTATCATGATGATCAAATTGGATATAGCGAAGGCTTATGATAAAATCAGTTGGAAATACATAAACAAGAAGCTGGAGGCCTATGGATTCTGCCCTCAATGGGTGGAATGGGTAATGGGGCTGGTAACATATCCTTTTTTCAGCATCCTTTTGAATGGATCCCCTTCTAGAGTGTTCTAGGCATCCAGGGGAATCAGGCAAGGGGACCTGGTATCTCCTTTTCTCTTCATTCTTATGGTTGAGGGACTGGGTTGCCTGATTTAGATTCAAGTAAAGAATGGGGATTTAAGGGGGCTCAAGATCCATGCAAGTATGGACCCCCAAACTCATCAGCAATTCATCGATGATACCATGCTCATGGGGCACCCTTTAGTCCAAGAATCCCAAATATTCAAGAACAGTTTAAATATCTTTTCTATGGCCTCCGGCCTAGCTGTCAATCCCAATAAATCGCAGGTCTTCTTCCTGAACATTGCTCCAATTGTGTACAGAAATATTATTCAGATCCTTGGTTTTTCTCATGGGGTGATGCCCTCTAAATATCTGGGGATCCCGCTGGGGGTGGGAGTGTTGAAAAGAGCCTCATGCTAAGAGCTCCTCGATCTTATGAAACACAGGCTCTCTAGTTGGGTTCTTATACCTTTAAACCTCCCAAGTAGGTTGGTTCAAGTCAAATCTATGCTTCAAGAAATTCCAATCTACCTTTTCTTGATTCTTTTAGCTCCCAAATCAGTTCTTTGTGAGATCATGAGCCTTAAAAGGAACTTTCTTTGGGGAGGAAGGGAGGTAAAAGCCAAATTTTCTCTGGTCAGCTGGGAAGGCATTTGCAAACCCAAGGATCAGGGGAGTCTTGGGATTAGAGACCCTGATGTCATGGTGGAAGTTCAAGGAGCTAAAGTGTGGTGGAGGTCATCTAAATATACTGAAGAACCTTGGGCTAGGCTTTGGCATATCAAGTATGCCAGAGACAAACCCAAATACCAATTGGTCCGTCTCAATGTGGATCTTCCTGGCTCACCAATTTGGTGAAAAGCGGTGGGAGGGAGATGTTTGGTGCAGTACCATTGCTTCTGGGAGATACAGAATGGAGAAAGTGCTAATTTCTTGGAATATTCCTGGAATCAGCTGCCAAAATTGGGATCAGGTCAGAGATGGCATCGATTGCATGACAGAGGCCAAGAAGAAGGGAGAGTCAAGGTTTCACATTACTGGAGAGACCATGCCTTAGAAGGTAGGAGACAATGGAATTATTAGGTTTGGCCTAACCCCAACAATGATGAGGAACTTATATTGTTTCAAGAGGAGCTACATCAATGCTTTGTCAAGGTTAGGAGAGAGCCAAATATTCTTCATTGGGGCTATGCTAAGAAGGGGGCCTTTAGTATCAAAGAAGCTTATAACATCAAGATCCACAGTAATGAGGAAGGGAATGGGATCTGGAAGAAAATTTGGGATACCAACCAGTGGCCGAAGGTGGCTATGTTCTCTTGGTTGGTTTCCAAAGGTCATATTCTAACTGGTGAAAACCTTAAGAAATGAGGTATCCTAGGACCTTCTCAGTGTCCTTTGTGCTTCCAGGCAGAAGAAATCATGGGTCACCTCCTTGATATATGTACCTTTGCAGCTTCCATTTGGGACAAAGGGGCTTTGAACTTCAGAAGGAGTGACAGACGTTGGGGGTTCCTTGCCCAAACTCTTAAAGAATAGCACCCCAAGGCCTTCAAAAATAGGATCATTTGCTCCCTCTGGGAAGCTTTTCCTGGTATGGTGCCGTGGTGTATTTGGAAAGAGAGGAATGGTAGAATATTCAGGGACAGAAGGAAGAATGTGGATGAAGTATGGACGATTCTTCAGGATAACCTTCTCTCCTTGATACACAGCAGTCAATGGGATGAAGAGGATAAGATCACCTTGAAGAAGGAGTGCCATGTTGCGGTGAAATGGGGTATTAACAAAGCCCAGTTGGATGGTTTCAGGAGCAAAGTGAAGTTCTGCAAACCTTCCAGCCCGATGCTCTGGTCTCCCCCCCAACATGGGTCTTCAAGCTTAATTTTGATGGTGCCTCATAGGGCAATATGGGTCCTGCTATATATGGTGGTGTTTGCAGAGATGTGAATGGAAAAGTGCTAGAAATTTATCTAGGATCCATTGGCTCTGACACTAACAATTCTGTGGAATTAGAGGGCTTGATAGGGGGTTTTGAATACCTGAGAGATGGTGGCTGGTTTCCTGCTCTAATCAAAGGAAAAACCAACATCCTGATCTAGATGGCGAAGGGTTTGGTGAACAGGAAGGCCTCGGAGAAAATTTCTGCCAGCTGGAATCTTGCAAGCTAGTTGGATTACCTTCACTAATACATTTGGGTGGATTTTTCCACGAAATATTTCCATGTTTTGAACATTCGTGGATTAATACTTCATTTTATTTAATCATGGCGGAAAAACCATGGCAATATCGACGTTTTTAAATTTTCGACAAACTTTCGTCTCTATATCAATGATATATGGCTATCTTTGCACACTCGCCAAACCAATGCCAGCTTTCAATGACTCTTGGTTGTTTACGCACGGGTCAACTCATGCATTTTTGTCCACATCTAACTAAGAAGATCTTGCTATTTGCATAATGGAGTAAACTTGTTCTTGGTGAGAAGTGAATTCCAGCCCTCCCTTGGTTCATATTCTTGGTTCATATTCAAGCCAACAAGCATGAAGCTGGCGCTGGATGTCAAAGAAAAATATTTCTTCTATCTTCTGTCCGATCATAGAGAGAAATCCTGAAATGGCAACCCTCAATAATAATAAAATAGATTTGCTTTTTTTTCCCAACTATTGCATCTTTTTTCTTGGGTATGGGTCTAACTGGCTATGTGTGGTATAATATTTTATGTATATGACAGAAGGCGCCTATACCCCTGCCTTAGGCCATCCATGTGCCCTTATATTTTGCATAGAGACATTTACACTTTTTCATATACGATGTCTCCATGGATAATAGTAATTGCCATGAAACTGACTATCTCATTGCATCTATCTCTACTACTGCAACCTAGTTACCTATACGATGTCAGCATAAATAATTTTACCTTTTATATTGCCATTTTACAGCTGTTTTGTGGGAGCATGCCAAGCTGTATCACTTAGCACATTTTCTATAGTTGCAACAAGGTTCTTGCTGATTGATTGATCTTGGATTGAGCCAAGATTTCTTTATCAACCATATCCAAAACTAGAGAGATCAGTCATACTCTGCAACAATCATCTGGTTGTAAATTCATAAAAGGTAAACATGCATCCTTTTTTGGGGGATACAAACTAACATTGAGGATTAAAATAACAGTTGTGTTCTTTGGGTCATGTACCTTACGAACAAATTTAACAACCCTATAACTCCCTCCTTTTATTTAAACCAGAGTAATTGCAACAAGAGGGTCCAGTCAGCAATGACTCTAGCCAATTTGTTTTTTTATAGACCCGATGCTACACTAAGCTATTGGCCATTGAAACAGTGTTAATTACTTTCCATAGTAGAAGGACAACTTTCATTTGGACCATTTGGGCCACCTAGTGTTCCAATTCCCAAACTATCAAGGTATCCTTGTGAGTAAATCAAAGGCCTTTGCACAACACTTGTTGGAATCAATGAAAACTTCAGTATGTTAGACACAATGCTTACTGAGAGGGGGGGGGGTGAATCAGTGAGCTAAGGCTTCAACTCAATTTCAACATCTTTTTCTACCAATCTTATCATCCCCACAACCATCTCTGTCATCAAGTTTGCTTGTTCATTGTCATGTCACCATCTCCTTGTCATCTTTGCACCCACATCTTTGTCTTTCCCAAATAATCTTCAAATGACCACAGAATGGGTCATTTGACTCTCTAGATGTTCCATGCTTGTCACTGTCATTATGCATGTCCTTAGTCATCTCTGTCCATCATGTCTTGTTCCAATTACACCTTGCCATGTCATCATGCTTAGACACCTCTTCAAATCTATTTGTTATTTTTTGTTAATGAAATAATCAATTGAAACTTCTTCTAAACATTGCATCTCTCCAATAGTAAGATGTGTCTCTTCAAAACTCTGTCTTAATTCTTTTTATTAAATTTTTGTTTATTTTTCTAACTACATTCCTGTAGCTTCTTATTTAATGATGTCTGTTTATTATTTTTCACTAACTTTGCAGGTCCATATTTTGCATATATGACCATCATAATGCAAACTGAAAGTATGGATGGATATCCACCTCAACAAGGATCAGATCCATGTCACATTTTGAACTTTTTGATACACACGCATTATCCGGAGATCATTTGAAAATAGGCTTCCAAACTGTTTAATTTAACACTTAGAAAAAATTGCTTTTAACTTTTAAAAACAATTTTTCTTCTACTTTGGTAGATTTATTTCTCCCTCATGTGATCACCATAAGGAAACCTACAAGCATGGCTAGATATCCATTTCAACAATGAACAAGACCATATCACAAGATAAATCTGTTGACACACACAACCTCTGGCAAGCATTTCAAAATAGCTTCTCAACCTCTTTTGAACATCAAAACATATTTCTTCCCATTTTGGCAGACTCCTATTTCACACGTGTGAACACTCTATGGAGACCTGACGTCAGGAGCAGATGGACGACTTACCAAATAATGGATCCATGCCATTTGATAAATTTACTTGCACAAAGACAGCCCTTGGCGGGCATTTCCAACTGACTTCTCAAACTCCCGTTTTTAACACTTGGTCAATTTTCTTTTGTTCTGATGATGCAAAATATTATTTTTCCTATTTTTGGCAGATTGATATTTTGCATATGATACCATCATAAGACAACCTGAAGGTATGGCTGGATATTCAGTTAATCAAGGAACATGAATATGCTACCTGATGAATTTTATCATCAAAATAACCCCTCCTTGCAGGCATTTCAAAATGCCTTTTCAATTTCCTGAATCTAACACGACCAATTTTCTTGTGTTCTTAAAATACAAAATAATATTTTTCTTACTTTTGGCAGATTTATATCTTTGTCATAAAACACTCCATAGGATAATTGAGACCATGGTTAGATGCACCCATCAACAAGCTATATCCTAACACTTTCATATTATTTTTCTCATCATCCTATGAGATAGGGCGGGAATTTCCCTGAGGCCACTGAGGCAGTTTTGCTAGTACTGGAATAGTGCAAAACAACTTGAAACTCTGTTTTGGAAGACCATTATCTTTGTCATCAAACATCTTCTTTGAGAACTGATACCATGGCGAGAGAGCCTCTTCAACAAGTTGCAGGATGATAGCTTCAGATAATTTTTATCATACAGCTATAAGGTACGTCGAGAATTTTCCCAAGGCTACATGAGGCAGTTTTCCAACACTTAGACAATTTTCTTAGTCTTGTCCAATCTGCCTAAAACAATGTTTTGGCAGGTTCATAACTTATTCCTCAGCTACTTCCAAGATAGTCTGAATACATGATCAGGTAGGACAAATATCAATCTACAAGACCCCCATATGGCACGGGCATTTTCTTCAACACACAATTTGTGGCAGGCATTTTCTTAAGGCTACTTGAGCCAGTTTTCCAACACTTAGTGATTTTCAGGACTCTCCAAAATTTATTCTGAAACCTCATTTTGGCAGATTCAACTTTTTCTTCAGACATGCTTAAGGAGAAATAATACCATGGCTAGGTAGACAAACCAACACAATGCAAGACCCCCATGTGCTGCGGGCATTTACTCTAACCCATAATTTAGGGCAGGCATCTTTCTGAGGCTACTTAGCCATTTTTGCTTGCTCTGGCACAAACCCATGTTTTGGCAGGTCCATAACTTCTCCCTCATGCACTTTCAGGACAAACTGAAGACATGGTCAGGTAGTAAAAACAAAAATCTACAGGACCCCCATGTGGTGTGGGCATTTATATTCTCCTATAAATTATGGCGTGCATTTCCCT
>LPNX010876635.1:17500-25270 GCA_001517045.1 Pseudotsuga menziesii
ATAGATTAATAAACCTTGTACCATATTGGATCAGTGTAATTTGAAAGATGAATAATCCATCAGATCACTCCTCCCCATTGGAGAGCTTTTGGACCTCCAAAAGGCCTAGATCATCCTGCAGGTAGGTGAGGGTACCACTTCCTCACCATTCCAATATCCATACATCATGCCTTGCTTAGAATCTGCATATTAGTCTCCTTGTCTATGACCAAAGGAGGTTCATACCATTTAAAATTCTTTGCATATGCAACTGGAGATAAGCTCAAACAGAAAGAATGTTTACACTTCTTTTCAAAGATCTCAAAACGATCATAAACAAAATTGAGCTTTTTACCTTTCAACCTTCCCTGGATGATCTGCAACCAAACTTTCTTTTCAACCTCAAACGGATGATGATTTTCATGCCCGGCTTTGCAAATTGCCTGACTTTTCTCCTGCTGTTCTTGCACTATCTGCTACACAGTTTTCTTTGCATCATGATGTCCACCTTTCACATCATTTGTGCCAAAAGAAAATTCCACATGTGACTTTAACAGATAACAAAAACAACTCTCAAAAGGAGATTTAATGCACTTCATGTGCTGCAACTATTCACCCAAGCTCTTGGATGTTCATCACAATAATTATGGAGAAATCGAATGACTGTTCTACTGACTACCCATGTTTTCCCAATAACATGTGGATAATACATTGTGCTCCTTTCAAAATTAGTGTCCCTAAGACTCCATAAAACTGACCAAAATTGCCCCAATATTCGGAAGTGCCGAACATGTACAATAGTCATAAGAAGCCCAACATGAACCCCAATATACTGAAAACACAAACTAATTGGTAGTCCCCCATCAAAGTCCCTTACAACATTTTTACAAGGACGAGATGAAGTATGAATAGGTGTGTACAATCCCAACCCTTTATCAATAGATTTGCACATCACACAATTCCTTACATAATCATACACAGTATTTTGAATAATCATCAGATTCATGCCAAAATTTGGAAAAGGCATGCTTTGCTGCAACTGCACTTCATGTTGTACATCTCTAGTAAGTGATAATCTTTCAGGTCCCTGTAACAAAGCACCATACTCGAGAACACTTTTAATTAATTCAATTCCATGTTCCACCAATGATTCACCTTTAACAGCCATTAATGCAAACTTCCTACTAGCATTCACTATCATTTTCATTTGACTTGTAGTGACTAATGCTAGATTTGTTTTCATACGATGTGCACGAACAATATATTCCACAGCACCTTTAAAGAGATGATATTTGTTCTGCTCTCTATAAAATACTGCTTTCCGGTCATACAAATATGGACTCCCAAGTACAATTCCACAAATGTCAAGTGGTACTACATCTAGTTCTACCTCATCCATAAACTTTTCAGTGATTGCAAATTTCAAAACACATTTCTTTGTAACTTGCAATTGTGTATCATTGGTAACCCAACCTAGAGGATAGGTTTTTTCATGAGGCATAGTAACTAAATGCAATTTCTTAACCACTTCTTCTCATATCAGATTTACTTGAGAACCACTATCAAATAATGTGTCAACTTTTGTATGATTTGTAATGACATGAACATGAAATAGTTCACTTCTTCTTTTATCACTTTGCATAGAAGTAGATAGCATATTTGTACTTGTACTTGCAGATGAATTAGAACTTGAACTTGCATCAACAGAAAGAGATATACCTTTATCTTTACCTCAGATCCCCATTGCTGTGATCTTAGTCTCATCACTTGAATTAGATCCCAAGTCTTGAATTACTACTGCAGCTGGTTGATTATCTTTATCTTTGTTTTTATTTCTTCCCATCCATTTAGGCTTTAACTCTGGGTGAAGTTTCCAGCACCTAGAAACATCATGCTCTTTCTGACAATGTGAGCATGTAGGCTTTTCACCCTCTTCCTTGATGGTAGCTGATTTCTTACCCTTATCTTTGCTTTTATCTTTGAATGACTTCTTCATAAAAGAATCATTATCATGCTTACCCCTAGCTTCTAAATGTGTAGCTTGAACACATACATCATCCAAGGTACTGGGGTTAAACATCAACAAAGTATGTCGCAAATAAGAATGCATACCACCAATGTACTTAAGAAGAGTTTCCTGGGTATCTAATGCAACATTCAATGCAATAGCCCTCTTTCTAAATTCATGAGTATATTCCTGAATTATTTGTCCTTTAGCTTGTCTAAAATTTTGCCAGCTCATTATCAATTGTTTCATATGACCTAAAGGATAAAATTGCTTTCTTAACACTTCAATGAATTCATTCCAAACTGAAATAATTTTACCATTCTTTTGAAGATCTTGTTGAATCTTACTCTCCCACTAGGTAAGAGCCATTCCACTCATTCTCAAAGTGGCCAATTGAATCATGGAAGGGTCATCAGTAATGCCCTACACCCTGCAATATACTTCAAGCTGCTTGATCCAATTGTCTAACTTTTCAGCATCTAAATCTCCATTATAAATTGGTAATTCAAACTTTACATCCAATTTGAAATAAGGCATATTAGGACTTGCATTATTTGAATGAGAAGTATGAGAAGAAGAGAAAGTTTGATTAGTTTCAGGAGGATCACCATCACCTCCTTCTCCTTTACCCTTTTCTTCCTTCTTCACTTCTGCATCTTTGGATGAAGATCCTTCTTCTTTCTTCTTCGTTTCTACTCGCTCATCGAGTAGAATTTCCATCATGGATTTCATGCTCATAAAAGCCACCAGAAACTCAGTTTCTGAAATAACAAGTTTTTCCCGTTCTGCATGTCCTTCTTCTTCCCCTCGTGGAGAAGACATGGTTCTTGAGAATGTTCTCCCAGAGCCAATATTAGGATCTCCTTCAATTAATTCTCCTTCACCACACTTTAACCTGAACCTAGTAAGCATTCACAAACTTGCGCAAGTAGTCAACCAGCTCTGATACCATAACATGATCCGTCAGACCTCAACTTGTGTGCATTAAAAGTTTGTTGTAAAAGAATGCGTGCAACAGGTTAACTAATAGAACAGCATTAGCAGAAATTAAATGCTTAGAACAGGAATGAAAAACACAACACTGATAGACATATACAAGGAAGAAAACACAAAAAACAGAGAGTCATAAATAGAAGTTGATAACGGAGTTCACCCCCTCCACCGGGCTACGTCTCCGAGTCCCTCTCCAATGGGTATCGATCCAATTAATCTCTTTAAGATGGTACAAAAATGGTTCTGGAAACAACTTCAGCAACTGTAAACAGAATGCTGTACAAAGTCTTTAAGACCTCTCTTATGGAAATTACAATTAGCATTCAAAGACAAAGAAAGCTAAAATATAACAGAGAATGTCGACTTCTACAGTAACATCATCTGGACACTTCGCAGCAAAAGCTCTCTAAGCTTCTCATAACAGAGAAATGATGCTCTGCGCTCTCAACTCTGTCTGTCCTTCTTTCCGTCCCCCTGAACGGTGGCCAGCATCCTCTATTTAAGCGTTTAGCGAGAGGATAAGTAACGGGTTTGATTCGTCCATTACAACTGTTATTTTCTTAATTATCATTACAACCATATGCTATACTGAATCATGCCATCCTGCCAGGTCACAGCCCAAGCGTTATGTTACCACAACGTTCCAGATCCCCGAAACGTTGCAACCAACTCCATGCACATGTGCCGACTCACAACACGTTGCAATGACTTGCAACTGGGCTATGCCACATATCGTAACCGTTTGATGTCACCATCAAATTCGCAGCATAAAAATTTCATGGCATATAAGGACTTCGCCATATGCCCGATCCGCTGTCGTAGCCTGTAAATGTCGTGGTATATAAGGACTTCCCCTAACCATTTGATATTCAACTTGACGATGCGTGAACTGCGCGGCCCATGCCACAACTGCACGGCATGCAATAAGCTACGCACCATGGGGTAACTGCGTGGCATGCGATAAGCTGCGTACCATGCGATAGCTATGCGACGTGCGATAACTGTGCTGCGTAGCCCCTGTGATAATTGCGTACCATACTATAACTGCGTGGGCTGTGATATAATGTTAACATATGAGTTAAAACCATAGATTAATGAACCTTGTACCATATTGGATCAGTGTAATTTGAAAGATGAATAATCCACTAGATCAAGCAAGGAGATCAAAGCCTGATCCTCCTCCTTCTCCAGCTACTTCTCTTCTCCACTAATGCGCTACACAAGTGAGAGTGTGTGTGTCACAAATGAGGAGCACTACACCTCTATTTATATTCATCCGTTCATTTAAGTTAACTCATTTGACATGTAGGCTTGAGTTAAATCATGTAGGCTCGAGTTACACATGTAGGCTCAAGTAACCACACTGGGGTGCTGATGACCCACCTTTACAATTAGAGGGGACCACCTCATGACTCTTATTAGTTCTTCCGATTAGGAGCATCGGGGTACAATGTAATACAAATGGTTCTCCCAGTAGGACCATCGAGGACCACAAAAAGATACATATAGAATATTCTTCGAAGTTACAATATTTCAACACCCCCCCTTAACGAGAAGGGTATTCTACAACAACATAAACAACAACAAGAGTAGAGATAGGGGACATCATCAACATCAGTAGGGTAACACATCTATAAATCATTGGAAGCTTTTCAACATCATGTAGTCTTCATCATCAACAACATCTTCAGTCTTTGATCAGCAACATCTTCAGCATTTTGATCTTTCAATTAGCAACGACATCTTCAGCACTTGGACCTTTCGATCTACAACATCTTCAACACTTTGACTGTTCGATCAGCAACAACATCTTCAGCATTTTGACCTTTCGATCATCAACATCTTCAGCACTTTGACTTTTCGATCAGCAACAACATCTTCAGCATTTTGTCCTTTCGATAAGAAACATCTTTAGCATTTTGACTTTTCAATCAGCAACAACATCTTCAGCACCTTGACCTTTCGATCAGCAGCAACATCTTCAGTACTTTGATCTCTCGATCAGCAATATCATCATCAACACTTTGCCCTTTCAATTAGCAGCAACATCATCATCATCATATTCTGATCTATCGATCATAATCATCACATTCTGATCTTTCGATTAGAAACATCATCATCATACTCTGATCTTTCGATCAGAAACATCATCATCATACTCTGATCTTTCGATCAGAAACATCATCAACATACTCTGATCTTTTGATTAGAAACATCATCATCATACTCTAATCTTTCGATCAGAAACATCATAATCATAGTGTGTCATCATCATACTCTAATCTTTCGATCAGTATGTCATCATCATACTCTGATCTTTCGATCAGTACGACATCATCATCATCAGCAACAACCTACAATCCACAACTCAAAGACAGAAAGTATTTGGATCATTTTTGGACTTAAAGTCCAGGGATGATACAATCCCACCACATTCTCGACAACCAAAGTTACCATATTGATTACAGGAGAATAAGTCCCTATCACTTTAGGAGTAAGTCCAAGGACGATGTAATCCTACCACATTCTCGAGGACCGAAGCCATCAGATTGATTATGGGAGAATTAGTCCCTATCACTTTAGGTAGTATGTCCAAGGACGATGCAATCCTACCACATTCTCGAGGACTGAAGCCACCGGATTGATTACAGGAGAATCAGTCCCTATCACTTTAGGACTATGTCCAAGGATGATGCAATCCTACCACATTCTCGAGGACTGAAGCCGCCGGATTGATTACGGGAGAATCAATCCCTATCATTTTAGGACTATGTCCAAGGATGATGCAATCCTACCACATTCTCGAGGATCGAAGCCACCGGATTGATTACGGGAGAATCAGTCCCTATCGCTTTAGGACGATGTCCAAGGATGATGCAATCCTACCACATTCTTGAGGACCGAGGTCACCGGATCTATTATGGACAGATGTCCCGGGATGATACAATCCCTATTCATTCTCGAAGACCGAGGTCTCCGGATCACTTTAGGGAAAGTTCCCAAGGATGATACAATCCCACCACGTTTTCGAGGACTGAGGTCACCGGATCTATTATGGACAGATGTCCCAGGATGATACAATCCCTCTTCATTCTCGAGGACCGAGGTCTCCGGATCACTTTAGGGAAAATTCCCAACGATGATACAATCCCACTGCAACATCACTACTCCCCCTTTAGAGGAAGGCCTTTCCGAACAACACCAAGCTTGTCTTGAAAGTGTTCGAACTCTACTTGAGGCAGAGGCATCATCATCCAAACCATCATCATCTACATCTTCAGTATTTGAATACTGATCTATCACCATCTGTATCTCCAGTATGTGAATACTAAAAGCATCATCATCTATATCTTTAGTATAGAAATACTGAAAGCATCATCATCTCTATATTTAGTATAGAAATACGAAATCACCATCATCTATATCTACAGTATGTAAATACTGAAATATCATCTATATCTTCAGTATGGGAATACTGAAACATCATCATCTCTATATTCAGTATAGAAATACTAAATCACCATCATCTGCATCTACAGTATCATCATCTGCATCTTATCTTGTATGTAGAAATACCGAATTTCTACGTGTTACATCGGAACACAGGGTTCTTTGTCATCACAACTATGGTTATCGCATAGAATCATTGTAATGTCCATCTTCAGGTCAAAGAGACCTGATATCAGCTTCTGAAGCCATATGGCTTCACAACTTAGTAGAGAAATCTGCTATGTATTCTGCTTCAAACGTGCTAAGAGAAACACTGGACTGTTTCCTGCTAAACCATGAACTCATAGCAGACCTCAAACAAAAGCATATACCTGATGTGCTTTTCCTATCTGAGATACTTCCAGCCCAATCTACATCTGTGTATCCATACAATCTATACTCATGGCTACCATCATAGTATAGACCAAAGTCTATAGTCCCTTTCAGATATCTCATCACATGTTTTTCAGCTACTAGGTGAACCCGTCTTGGTTGAACAAGATATTGACTTAAGGTGTTCACAGCAAAACAAATGTTTGGTCTGGTATTTTTTAAGTACATCAATGACTGATCTATCTGTAGTGAGTCACATCAACTAACTCTAATGAGTCATCAGCTAACAGCTTCAAGTTGGAGTCCATGGGTTTGGCCATGACTTTGCATTCCAACATATTGAATCGCTTCAATATCTCTACCACATAATTTCCTTGGTTGAGAAAGATTCCTTTTGAACTTTGCCATACTTCCAGACCTAGGAAATAATGCATTAACCCAAGGTCTTTCATCTCAAATTCTTCTACTAGTTTCTTTTTGCTTTCCATGATTTGTTTCTTATTCCCTGTCAAGAATAAGTCATCCACATATAGTAATAGAATGATAGGTACATCTTCTACAACCTTGTAGGAAAGGTTAGGATTGAATTTACTCTTGGCAAATCCCATGCTCATCAGGAAACTATCTATTCTTCCATACCAAGCTCTGGGAGCTTGCTTCAGGCCATATAGGGCCTTCTTCAACTTGCATACTTGATTCCATCTGTCTTCAACTTCAAATCCTCATGACTATTTGATGTAAATATCTTCCTCAATCATACGATTAAGGAAGGCTTGTCTTTACTTCATCATGGAAGAAACTACCATGATAGTTTTGAAGAAAGTGCACCTTGCTTCCTGGAGTAAGTGTCTCTTCACAATTAATTACCTCTTTCTGATAGAAACCTCTAGCCACAACTCTTACCTTACTTCTATTAGCAACATATCTTATCTTGCAAATCCATTTGGAAGATACCACATTCTTGCTTT
>LPNX010876635.1:25933-187325 GCA_001517045.1 Pseudotsuga menziesii
GCGTGAATCCCATGATCCTGGGAGGCCATTCAAGGTGGCTATCACCACTTCTGCAATATCCACTTCTTCTTCTACTGCTTCAAGTTGTTCTGCATTCTGGATCTTCACATTCTTCAACTAGTTTCTCAAAGCCATCTTCTGATTTAAGTTCTTATCTTCAAATAGCTTGATCAAGGAATCAAACATCTTCGGTGTCTTTAGGGAAGACACTTGTGGTACAATTTGATCCATGATTGAATAAACAATGATCTTCTTGGCCTTGATCAAGTTCTTCTTGTGTAAGGCTTTGAGCCTCATCTCCTTATGGAAATGGAACCTCTCTACTTATGTAGGTGTCCAATTCATTTTATTTAGAGAGATCATATACTTCCATGCTTGGAATTTGTCAACTTTACCAAGCTTATCATCAAGCTGATGTGATATATCACTTTGAAATGAGAACCTCAAATGCAAATAGCAAAAGATTAGATCTTACCGATTTGAGGTGTCCGTCCTACTTCCAGAGCTAGCTGATTTAGGGTTTGTCAGAGAAACCCTAATTTTAAAAACTTGGAATATTTAAGATCTGATTGGATAGAAAGATATATTTCTTCAAATGTAGCTATCTAATGTACTCCTTTTCTGAAAACAGTGGAGGGAAGCTCCCGGAACAGGAAGCCCTAGTTTTCCAATTTCTTCTGTAGAAATGCTTGTCATGGCTTCTGTGATATCTATGAAATTAATGATCCTATGTGTATGAAATTTCTCACTGAGATAACCTCACATGTACCTGATCCAAAACCATAGGTTTCATTAGAATTGGTTTCACCAATTGGGATTTATGATCCTTTTCCCACGGTGACCTGTTACAGGACTGTTCAAAACAACGAAGTTGTACGGACTGCCACATGTCATTATTTCATCTTCTGGTTCTGAAATTTAGACCACAGAAATTAAATTCCATGATATTTCTGGAACATATTTAGGAATTCAATTTGGACCTCTGTATCCCAAGCTATAGCAATGTTCCCCAGGTGTCCTGTTTAGGGATGAATTCTGGAAGAGGCTAGAACCCTAACTTGGAGGGATCATATCTCCAAAAATATAGCGCATCTGAGGCTGAATTTTGGAAACAGTGTACATCAGGATTTTGTCTTAGTCCTCTGGAATTTTTAGCTCCTGAAACCTCGCCAATATCTGGATATAGCGAATGTACCAAAACTTAGCAGTTTTAGTATTTAGGGTTTTTCTAGCTCGGGGTCAAACTAGGGTTTGACTTTCCCGAAGTTTCACCCAAACAAAAAACTTGATCTAGGTCTCTAAACTTCGATTTTTATGAGAAGAGAAATCCTATTCTGGGCTCACTCAAAAATTCTTCTTCTGCAAGAAGCCCTAATTTCCCGCACCGAAAACTGAAAATGCTTGGAATCGAATTCCTCTTCGACAGAAAGATGCGCCCTTCAATGGAGAGTCAGCCTAGCCTTATTTTGCTGATCAATTGTGGAGAGAGAACTAAAAAGTAAGAATCCATAGATTCTATAGCTGCACAATGTCTTCTTTTCAGGGTGGGTCTGATACGATGTTAAATTTTCATATGCTTAGCTAAGACATCAGTATTTCATTTCATTTTCATGACAAAAGCATATAAACAGGATCACTGAAAGATAGACAAGAAAAACCATAAAAAAGGAACACAAAGATTTATCTTTGGAAAAACCTAAAGGGAAAAACCCAGCAAAAGATTCCTCAATATAGATGCCCCAAAAAGATAAAAGATAAAACCAGCAAGGATATCAAAGCCTGATCCTCCTCCTTCTCCAGCTACTTCTCTTCTCCACTAATGCACTACACAAGTGAGAGTGTGTGTGTCACAAATGAAGAGCACTACACCTCTATTTATATTCATCTGTTCACTTAATTTAACTCATTTGACATGTAGGCTCAAGTTAAATCATGTAGGCTCGAGTTACACATGTAGGCTCAAGTAACCACACTGGGGTGCTAATGACCCACCTTTACAATTAGAGGGGACCACCTCATGACTCTTATTAGTTCTTCCGATTAGGAGCATCGGGGTACAATGTAATACAAGTGGTTCTTCCAGTAGGACCATCGGGGACCACAAAAAGATACATATAGAATATTCTTCAAAGTTACAATATTTCAATAGATGATGATCATCATAATGGAGATGCTGATGAATTGGATGCTGATAATGTTGATGATGAATATGATGATGAAGATGAAGATGTCGATGATGATGGAGACAGATATGATGATGATGGTGATAACGAAGACATTGTTGATTATGATGATGATGATAAGGAAGATGATGATGATGAAGAAGATCATGATGACGATGATGACGATGACGATGATGATGATTATGAATATGATGATGATGATATTGATGAAGACGACGATGGTGATGAAAAGGATGATGATGAGGATAACAATGATGATCATCATCGTCATTGTTGTCGTCATCATCATCATCGTCACCGTCTTCACCGTCATCATGATCATCGTCATCATCATCATGTTCGTCCTTGAAGGGAATTATGTATAGGATCTCACTATAAGCAATGAAACCAATACAAATTATGACAAAATCCTAGTTAAATTATATTAAATTAAATTAAATTCAAATACACTAAATTAAAAACATAGAGTTGTTTAACTATAATTAATTTAAAATGCAACAAAATATAAAATATGCAAATAAAAAAAACCCAAAATAAACTAAAAAAAAGATAAATATGCAAAATCAAAAAACAAAAAAAAAACACAAAATATAAAATATGCAAATAAACAAACAAAAAAACGTAGAATTCAAAAACACCTGTGCACTAGCTCATTAGCATTCAAAAACACTAGCGCATGATCTGCTTCAGCTCCCATTTGGGGGTTTTCGATTTTGAACTTTCATTGAAGGATTTGGAACAGGCTATGATGTTTTTTTTATAGGAAGGGCAAGCGAAGGACCTTTCCTATTAGTGCATCATCCACTCCCTTCACATGTGAGCCCATGCTTCTAGAACCACCTGCCCCACCTCTAGAATTGTAGCAATGTTTAGACCTTCAGGTTCGTTTCCTGCTATGTTTTTTCTTGATTACCTATTGTGTTTTATTTTATTCATGGTTTTTTTCATTGTTGTGGATGTGGTGGATATGAAATGGCTCAAATATACTTGCAAGCATGAAGCACGATCTGTCCAGGTGAACTTTGGGAAATTCAATGTGAGAAATAAAACCAACAGTTATCAAGGAAAAGGAAGAAGGGAATGAGATATTTTAATGCTCCCATGCCTGTGTTTGCTTGTTGTCATTTCAACTTTTGGGGGTAATTGATAACTATGAGCTATATGATTGCAGGGTATGCTCTGAATGGAAAAGATGAAGAGGCTCTCAAGATGCGTTGGCAAGCGTTGATAATGGGGATGAGGCCGAATAATTTTAATTTCTCGACGGTGCTTCTGATTTGTGCAAACATCACGGCTTATGATCAGGGTAAGCAAGTTCATATCCTCACCATAAAATATGGATTTGATTCATATAATTTTGTGGGTATTTATCTAGTTGGCATGTCTACAAAATGTGGGTTTGTTTCTAGTTTTGTTCATTCCTTTTGGGCATCATGTGAAAATTCCCATGAATTAACAGTTCAAAGCTAGACTGTGAATGTTTTTAATAGGATATGTAAGTGGCTATTATGTTTATTATAATACAATAACTAGTGCTCTATGGACTCGAAAACCCAATTCTCTTAGGTGCCAAGATAAATCCATGCCATGTTTTTTCTTTAAAAGGCCACCAGGTATTCTATTTGAGAGGAATCTATGTTGGTTGTTACCATTTCAGCAACCATTTCAAAAAAAATCCTGTAATAGCCCTATATCGATACACTTCCACCTGCTACCTACAGTCTGCAATAAACTGCGAACTGTCAAACTTTGACAACCCTCCCTACTTGCAACCACAATAAACACCGAACTGAATCAAAGGTTAACTATTAGTCGGATGGTGAGATTGTTTAAGAGAGGTAAATAAAGTCTAAAAATTTAAATTATTTGCATAGCTACAAGTCTGGAACATACATTTGGTGTCTATCCTATATTGCTAAGAATAGTGTTCAAGGTTTGGAGTGGTGTGGTTTACATTGAATGCAAAACTGAAACTCTTATACACCTTACATTGGTAACCTTCACTGCTGCTATAAAATTGTCATAATTAGAACTGTCATACTGTATTATTGCTACTATATTTATATGAGTCCTCATACTTGAATGGAAGGTTATTGGTTGGTTAAATACTGCAATTGAATTGTATATGGTTACATGGCTAATGATCTCTTGTATGCTAAAGTGCTACCGGATGACCTTGCTACTAATTCCATATACCTTGAATTGGATACATTGACTTGATATCATTTACATTTGCATCTATAAGCACTAAATCAACCTAGTATGTCTTCTTCATTCATAGAAATGATTGATTGAAAGGAACTGGTCACTAATACAATTGTGTAGAAGATATAGTTGTTTGTCCTTGTAATTAAATAGAAAGAAGGTTCCCTACAACCAAATGCATTCTCCATGTCACTAGAGTCCATGGCTAAGTTGTTGGAAAGACCAGAATGTTAAATTTTCATATGCTAAGCTAGATGATTAGTATTTCATTTCGATTTCATAACAAAAGCATATAAACAGGATCACTGAAAGATAGACAAGCACAACCATACAAAAGGAACACAAAGATTTATCTTGGGAAAACCCTAAAGGGAAAAACCCAGCAAAAGCTTCCTCAATATAGATGCCCCAAAAGATAAAAGGTAAAACCAACAAGGAGATCAAGGCCTAATCCTCCTCCTTCTTCAGTTACTCTTCTCTTCTCCACTAATGCGCTACACAAGTGAGAGTGTGTGTGTCATCCAAATGAGGAGCGCTACACCTCTATTTATATTCATCCGTTCACTTTAATTTACTCATCCGACATGTAGGCTCGAGTTAAATCATGTAGGATTGAGTTACACATGTAGGCTCAAGTAACCACACTGGGGTGCTAATGACCCACCTTTACAATTAGAGGGGACTACCTCATGACTCTTATTAGTTCTTTCGATTAGAAGCATCGAGGTACAAAGTAATACAAGTGGTTCTCCCGGTAGGACCATCGAGGACCACAAAAAGATACATATAGAATATTCTTCGAAGTTACAATATTTCAACACCCCCGCTTAACGAGAAGGGTATTCTACAACAACAATAATAGGAGAGAGATTGAGGACATCATCAACATCATTAGGGTAACACATCTATAAATCATTGGAAGATTTTTAACATCATATATAAGTCTTCATCTTTGTCTTCAACAACAGCAATGCTTTGCCAACATCGTCTTTAGTCTTCATATTCAATCTTCAACAATAGCAACATTTTGACAATATCATCTTTAGTCTTCATCTTCAATCTTCAACAACAGCAATGCTTTGACAATCTTCATCTTTAGTCTTCATCTTCAATCTTCAACAAAAGCAACACTTTGACTTTTCGATCAGCAACATCATCATCTGCACTTTGACCTTTCAATCAACAATATCTTCAATATTTTGACCTTTCGATCAGCAACATCAACATCAACACTTTGAATTTTTTATCAACAATATCTTCAGCACTTTGACCTTTCGATCAGCAACATCTTCAACACTTTTGATCTTTTGATCAGTAGCATTATCATTGCACTCTGATCTTTCGATCTGAAACATCATCATCAAAATATCATCATACTTTAATCAGAAACATCATCATACTCTAATATTTTGATCAGAAACATCATCGTCAAATCATCATCATATTCTAATATTTCAATCAGTACGTCATGATCATCGTCATCATACTCTGATCTTTTGATTAGTATGTCATCATCATCATACTCTGATCTTTCGATCAGTACGACATCATCATCATCATCATACTCTGATCTTTCAATCAGAAAGCATCATCATCATCACATTCTGATATTTCGATCAGAAACATCATCATCATCATCACACTTTGATCTTTCGATCAGGAAACATCATCATCATCATACTCTGATCTTTCGATCAGAAAGCATCATCATCATCATACTCTAATCTTTCAATCAGAAAACATCATCATCATCAACAACAACCTGCAAGCCACAATACAAAGAAAAAGAATTCTTTGGATCTCTTTTGGACTTAAAGTCCAGGGATGATGGAATCCTACCACATTCTTGACAACCGAGGTCATCGGATTTGTTCTGAACCAAGGTTCAAGGATGATACAATCCTACCACATTCTCGAGTACCAAAGTCATCGGATCCATTCTAAACCGAGGTTCACGGATAATACAATCCTACCACCATCTCGATGACCAAAGTCACTGGATCCATTCTGAACCAAAGTTCATGGATGATACAATCCTACCACCTTCTCGATGACCGAAGTTCACCGGATCCATTCTGAACCGAATTTCATGGATGATACAATCCTACCACCATCTCGATGACCGAAGTCACCAGATCCATTCTAAATCGAAGTTCATGGATGATACAATATTACGACCTTCTTGATGACCAAAGTTCATTGGATCCATTCTGAACTGAAGTTCACGGATGATACAATCCTACCACCATCTCGATGATCGAAGTCACCGGATCCATTCTGAACCGATGTTCACGGATGATACAATCCTACCACCATCTCAATGACCGAAGTCACCGAATCCATTTTGAACCAAAGTTCACGGATGATACAATCCTACCACATTCTCGATGACTGAAGTTCACCGGATCCATTCTGAACTGAGGTTCACGGATGATACAATCCTACCACATTCTCGATGACCGAAGTTCACTGGATCCATTCTGAACCGAGGTTCACGGATGATACAATCCTACCACATTCTCGATGACCAAAGTTCACCAGATCCATTCTGAATCGAGGTTCAGGGATGATACAATCCTACCACATTCTCGATGACCGAGGTTCACCAGATCTATTATGGACATATGTCCCAGGATGATACAATCCCTCTTCATTCTGGAGGACCGAGGTCATTGAATCACTTTAGGGAAAGTTCCTAGGGATGATACAATCCCACCACATTATCAAGGACCGAAGTCACTAGATCTATTATGGACATATGTCCTAGGATGATACAATCCCTCTTCATTCTCAAGGACCGAGGTCACCATATCACTTTAGGGCAAGTTCCCAGGGATGATACAATCCCACTGCAACATCACTACTCCCCCTTTTGGGAAAGGTCTTTTCGAACCACACCAAGCTTGTCTCGAAGGTGTTCAAACTTTACTCAGGACAGAGGTTTCGTCAACACATCATCATCTAAACCATCATCATCTACATCTTCAGTATGTGGATACTAAACTATCACCATCTGTATCTCCAGTATGTGAATACTGAAAGCATCATCACCTCTATATTCAGTATAGAAATATGGAATCACCATCATCTGAATCTACAATATGTAAATAATGAAACATCATCTATATCTTCAGTATGGGAATACTGAAATCGTCATCATCTATATCTTCAGTATGGGAATACTGAAATCATCATCATCTATATCTTCAGTATGGGAATACTGAAACATCATCATCTCTATATTCAGTATAGAAATACTGAATCACCATCATCTGTATCTATCTTCAAGTCAAAGGGACCTGATATCAGCTTCCGAATCCATATGGCTTTACAACTTAGTAGAGCAATCCGCTATGTATTCTGCTTCAGCCGTGCTAAGAGAAACACTGGACTATTTCTTGCTAAACCATGAACTCATAACAGATCCCAAACAAAAGCATCTACCTGATGTGCTTTTCCTGTCTGAGATACTTCCATCCCAATCTGCATCTATATAGCCATACAATCTGTAGTCATGGTTTCCATCATAGTATAGACCAAAGTCTATAGTCCCTTTCAGATATCTCATCACATGTTTTACAACTATTTGGTGAACACGTCTAGGTTGAACTAGATACTGAATCAAGGTGTTCACAGCAAAACAAATGTTTGGTTTGGTATTTGTTAGATACATTTAACGACCCAATAATATGTCTGTATTGAGTCACATCCACTAACTCTTATGAGTCATCAGCTAATAATTTCAAGTTGGAATCCATGGGTGTGGACATGGCTTTGTATTCCAACATATCGAATCTTTTCAATATCTCTATTGCATACTTTCCCTAGTTGAGAAAGATTCCTTCTGAATTTTTCCATACTTTCAGACCTAGGAAATAATGCACTAACCCAAGGTATTTCATCTAAAATTCTTCAGCGAGCTTCTTCTTGCATTCTACAATTTGTTTCTCATTCCCTGTCAGGAATAGATTATCCACATACAATAACAGTATGACATGTTCATCTTCTACAACCTTGAGATAAAGGTTAGGATCAACTTTACTGTTGGTAAAGCCCATGCTCGATAGGGAACTATCTATCCTTTCATACCAAGCTCGAGGAGCTTGTTTAAGGCCATACAAGGCCTTCTTCAACTTGCATATGTGAGTATGTCTATCATCAACTTCAAATCCTTGTGGCTATTCTATGTATACTTCTTCTTCGATCACACCATTCAGAAAAACTATTTTCACATCCATCTGGGGTAAGTCCCACTTCATCATGGATGCAAGTGCCATGATAGCTCTAATCGAAGTATACCATGCTATTGGGGAAAATGTCTCTTCATAATTAATTCCCTCTTTCTGATAGCCACAAGTCTTTCCTTACTTCTATTTGCAACATATTTTATCTTGCAAATCCATTTGGAAGATACCACATCTTTTCTTTCTGGTTTGAGTACTATATCCCAAACATCATTCTAGTATTCTTTCTTCATAACATCTTCCATGAATTTGTCTTGTTAGGTCATCAACATATCCTAGTCTTCTGCATTCAACCTTGAAGGTTGGAACCCACTTTACTCCTGGTAAAGTCTCGATCCATTAGGAAGCTATCCAACATGTCGTACCATGTCAAACTCAGATATCTTCTGTAGTCACTTCCCCTGAAGTGGAGTATCATCTTTCCTCTTCATTCTGTACAGGTGGTTCTATGCTTGATATATACTTGTCAATAGAGTATGTCATGTCATAGTCTATTCTTTCTGAGGAAAATCATGAACCTTGCTTTGTACACTTGTTGTAGATCCATATGGAAGATACTACGTACTTCCCTTTCTGTCTCAAAACCATATCGAATACATCATTCCTCATGATCAATTGTTACTCTTTGATCATAGCTTCTTTCATATCCATGGTGGTCTTCATCCTTCGAGGTGGATCTACCGCTCTCTGAATCTTTTTCCTTCATCATGATGTCTCTAACACTGGGAGCTTCAGATTCATGTTTATTGAATTTTCATCACTTGTTCTTCGGAACAAGTCTCATCCTTCTTTTCTTGTAGGCGGTTGTAGAGGACCTTTCCTACAATTCAAATGCACTAGTTGCATGGTTAGAACTATTTCATAAAACATATGCATAACGACAAATTCTTATGCATCATGCAACTGTTTATCCAACACAACATTCATCCATATCTCACTACTGTCATTAATGCAACTAGGCTATCATTCCTAACACGCCAACCGAATATAATCGAATGTATAACAAAACAATATCATGAAATGACAATTGAATACTTATCTTTTAGTCGTTTCATGGGTAGACTCCTTATTGATCCTTCTACTTCATCATCTTCTTCATTCATGACATCATCATTTCTTATCCAAATGATAAGATGAATAAGAGGTTCTTCAAGAATTGAGTTCTTCATATTCCTCATCGCATGCGGGATCTTCTTTGAATGGTGAGAGCTTGATCTTCAATTGCTCCCATCTTCTTCTTCTCTTCTTATGAGTCGAGCTGAAGGTAATCACTTCCTTTTGGCATACATTATTTGCATGAATGAATCCCATGATCATGGGAGGCCATTCAAGGTGGCTATCACCACTTCTGCATTCTTCACTTCTTCTTTTACCTCTTCAATTTGTTTCTTAAGGTCATCTTCCAATGTATGTTATTTCCTTCAAATAGCTTGGTCAAGGAATCAAACATCTCTTTCGGTGTCTTTAGGGAAGACACTTGTGGTACAAGTTGATCCGTGACTGAATCAACAATGATCTTCTTGGCCTTGACCAAGTTCTTCTGGTGTAAGGCTTTGAGCCTCATCTCCCTCTAGAATTGGAACCTCTCTACTCATGTAGGTGTCCAATTCATTTTCTTCAAAGAGATCAAATACTTCCATGATTGGAAGTTGTCAACTTCACCAAGCTTATCATCAAGCTAATGTGATAGATCACTTTGAAATGAGAACCTCAAATGCAAATAGCAAAATATTAGATCTTACTGATTTGAGGTGTCTGTCCTGCTTCCGAGGTTGGTTGATCTAGGGTTTGTCAGAGAAACCCTAATTTTCAAAACTTGGAATCCTTCAGATATAATTGGATAGAAATATAGATCTCTTCAAATGGAGCTGTCCAATGTACTCCTTTTCTGAAAACAGTAGAGGGAAGCTCCGAGAACATGAAGCCCTAGTTTTCCAATTTCTTATGCAGAAATGCCTGTCACTATTTCTATGATATCTCCAAATTACTGCTCCTCTGTGTCTAAAATTTTTCACTGAGGTAACCTCCCATGTACCTGATCCAAAAACATAGGTTTCATAAAAAAAAATTTCACCAATTGGGATTTATGATCCTTTTCCCAAGGTGACCTGTTACAGGACTGTTCAGAACAGCGAAGTTGTACGACATTCCACGTGTCACTGTTTCATATTCTGGTTCTAAAATTCGTACCATAGAAATTAAAGTCTGTGATATTTCTGGAAAATCTTCAGGAATTTCATTTGGACCTCCATAGCCCAAGATATATCAATTCTCTCCAGGTGTCCTGTTTAGGGATGAATTCTGGAAGAGGCTGGAACCCTAACTTGGAGGGATCATATATCCCAAAATATAGTGAATATGAGGCTGCATTTTGGATACAATGTACATCAGGATTGTATCTTCATCCTATAAAACTATCAGCTCCTAAAACTTCTCCAATATCAGGATATAGCGAATGTACCAAAACGTAGCAGTTTTAGTATTTATGGTTTTTCTAGCTCGGGGTCAAACTAGGGTTTGACTTTCTCGGAGTTTCACCCAACCAAAAATCTTGATCCAGGTCTCTAAAATTATATTTTGATGAGGAGAGAAATCCTATGCTAGGATCACTCAAAAATTCTTCTTCTATAAGAAGCCTTAATTTCCCGCACCGAAAACTGAAAATGCTCAGAATCGAATTCCGCTTCGAGAAAAAGATGCACCCTTCAATGGAGAGTTAGCCTTGCCTTATTTTGCTGATCGATTGTGGAGAGAGAACCAAAAAGTAAGAAGCCCTAGATTCTATATCTGCACATTGTATTCTTTTAGGGTGGCTTTGATACCATGTTAAATTTTCATATGCTAAGCTAGATCATTAGTATTTCATTTTGATTTCATAACAAAAGCATATAAACAGGATCACTGAAAGATAGACAAGCACAACCATACAAAATGAACACAAATATTTATCCTGGGAAAACACTAAAGGGAAAAACCCAACAAAAGCTTCCTCAATATAGATGCCCCAAAAGATAAAAGGTAAAACCAACAAGGAGATCAAGGCCTGATCCTCCTCCTTCTCCAGCTACTCTTCTCTTCTCCACTAATGCGCTACACAAGTGAGAGTGTGTGTATCATCCAAATGAGGAGTGCTACACCTATATTTATATTCATCTGTTCACTTTAATTTACTCATCTGACATGTAGGCTCGAGTTAAATCATGTAGGCTTGAGTTACACATGTAGGCTCAAGTAACCACATTGGGTGCTAATGACCCACCTTTACAATTATAGGGGACTACCTCATGACTCTTATTAGTTTTTCCGATTAGAAGCATCGAGGTACAAATTAATACAAGTGGTTCTCCTGGTAGGACCATCGGGGACCACAAAAAGATACATATAGAATATTCTTCGAAGTTACAATATTTCAACACAGAATAGGTGCCGTGCCATGAACATTTTGGTACTGAAATGTGTGGCAGAGACTAGAAATGAGTTACCAATTACCACTACCAGCCATAAAGACAGGTCCAATGGAAGCCTGTTTCCCCGTATCGTGTAACTTTGGTCCACAACCGTAAATGGAATTGATTTAACTTCATTGCAATTAAAATTGTGGCACTGCTGTGAACTTCCCTAGACATTATTTGACTAGAATTCAATAAACCATTTTTCAAAGCTAATATTAAATGTCAAACTGGAAGCAAGGGAATACTCATTGTAAAGGGAAATGTGTAGTAATAGGAAGAAGATAGAGATTACCAATAAAGGGCAGACCAAGGAATCTTATAGTCAAACAAAAAATACGTCGAGAGAGAAACCAACCTTAGTGAGTTCTGCTTGTGAGTGATCAACTGCAGGAGATGTAGATCCAGTAGGGGCTGCATGACCATTTACAACATTATTGATAGCTACATCTGCAGAAGGATTGGGTATGTTTCCACCATCCTTATTTTTTGCAGTTTCCATAAGCTCCATCTCCTCTTCTTCTATCAATTGAACCAGAAGAGGTTAGCATACATAGATATGCCTACAAATTCATACATCTCAAATGCAGTGGATTACTAATATAAATGCCTTCATAACAACCAACCGAAATATCTAATTGTGGTAAAAAACAAGTAGAAGTTGTGAAGAGAATTCTTATACTATTGTGTAGTACTCTTATTTGATGCTTATGGATGGTTGATTGGATTTATTTGATACTTGATGCTTGGTCAACAGATATCATCTTCAATTATTTATCTGATTGTTGATTGGGCTATATTTCAGTGACATGGGTTTTGATATCGGCTCCTCCAGTGTTAGAGATGTATTAGATGTCATAGGTGTCAACTGGATGTACTGCAATTCAATTAAACCCTGAGTACGGTTGTTAGTTTTTATTTGATAATGGAAAATTTTTGGAGTTTGAAGCCTGAATGTTTTATAGCAAACTGTTTTTGTTTGCTCAAAGTGGTTTTGAGGCTACTGAGTGGAGCTTTGTAGAAATTGTGGAACGCTGGAGCTTGTCTTGAGTTGTACATGCATAATTGCTTTGAGTAATTAGTGAGACATCGAACCCAGCCATAAAATTCTTTGTATAAACTAATTAAAGCCTGTTTCATGCATCAATTCTTGCAAATTCTAAGTGTAGGCAAGCGTTGCGATAGAAGAACACAATATTCCCTTTGCAGTTTGTCGTTTATTTTGTCCAAGATGGTAGAATCTGCTACCAGGAGGAAAAGAAGCAGCAATGAGGGATACCTTGGAGTGCTTCCTAAGAAGAAACCCAAGCCTAAACCCGAGGAGAAAAAATTCATGTTCAGGGTTTTTCTTCTTAATGGTTTGAATTTAACTCTGTAGTTGGAGGATGTCGTTGAAAAGATGTCGGTCACCGAGTTTGTAAGGACTGTTAGGAGAAAATATAAGAAATAAATAATAGAAAAGGGGTCAATAAATATCCAATGGGGCCCGCAAGTCTATGTGGAATATGCAATGGGAGAATGAATAACGATGGAAACATCATATGCAATGATTCTCACAACAAGCCCATGCTCGTAGCTCTGCAGGTTCATCCTTGAACTTCCTCCCCTAAACTGTTTCTTTAGTTTTTTTATATGTCAACAAAAATGTATTTATATGTGTGCTACAAAAGAATTCCATGAGCTCCTCAAAGTGCATTCTGTTAGAACAAATATTTCCATATCTAAATATTATTTACTAGAAAGTTTTTTTATTTTTATTTTTTAGTAACTAGGGGAATCGACAATTGGAGCTGGGCTGGTACTTGAATGCACGGGGTCCAGGGATCCATTCTCGCTACCACTATACCCCTAGGTGCCCCACACCCGCCACAAGACATGGGAGACAGGTAAACCAAGGTGGGATTTGATCTCGTGACCTCCAATTTACACCAAGTGACTTCATAACAACTGAACCGCCAATGAGCCTGCACACCCTTGCGGGGTATTATTTACTGGAAAGTTAACATTTCACAAATAACAAAGATTTATCCGAAGTATTTAGTGACATTTTATTCATATAGAAAGACAACATGACTCTTTCCTCTATTTTTTGTTTTATATTGTTTGACAGGATGGTGGTATTAACACTGTCCACACATTTCTAGTAAAAACCTATTTTAATGTGTATTTAATATATTTTTGTCTTAAACTTTAAAATTTGTGTGTTGTTTTCATTTTAATACAATGGTTAAATAAATCTTGTCGAATACAAACACAAGTTTCCACATCAGTGAGGCAACGGTATTGTAATATAGCATTTAAATGTGAGTTGATATTCTGGTGGAAAATGTGTGCTGAATAGATTGATTGTTGATTTCCTTCGCAGGACATGTGGAATGTGATTCCAGAACCACATCTCTTGGTGGAATTACCCCAAGAACACACTTTCCAAACATGATTAGTTGATTTAATTGTATGCCCATTTTTTATTTCATAGAGTCTTTTGATATTTTCCATTCCTAGAAAAATGACCAGTTGTGTATAGGTCTAGGAATTAATTGCCAACCAACACAGTGGTTTTCTGTTTATTGGGACAAAATCTTTGCAAGCGGTATGGGCCAATGGACCTGGCGAAAGGCGATTGATAAGGTAAGGGTTCTTGCATTGCCTACATTCTCCCTAGGAATTAATATTTTATATGACTTGCTTGTACCTGTCGTATAATATAACTTTGCTATTTTCATTTCTAGCATCTTCATGATGCTTCCTATCCAATGTTCGTATAGAAACATAAGAATATCAGACTTAACTGTCTTTGTTGTGTTCTTGTTGTACCGTTCCTTACTTTTAGCAATCTTATGTTCTCTTTGTGCATTGCCCACCTCTATTTTTTAACCACTTTCCCTCTATCAGAACTGTTTGTTTTCAACTTTTGGCTCCATTTCTTCATCGTTTCTTTAAATTACTATTCAAAATTGTGTTTTATTTTTCATTTTCTACCAAAAGCTTGGAATTTTTTGTTCCTGTTTATTTTCTACCAAACCAAAATATTGTATGAGAAGCCTTTTTTGGGTGGAAATGGAGGTGCTTTTCCTATTGTCCAAGCTTCTTCCAACCTTCTCATAAGGAAGAGGAGTCTCGAGTTTTAAAACCTAGTAAGAGAAATTATCCTTTATCCTCCATCTCTGAAGCTACCATTTGTAGTTATATTACAAGTGTATTATGATAGATTTCTTGGTTTAGCATGGGAAGCTTTGTTGGGGTTGAATCAGAGGTATATTGTCGTTCTATAGGATTTGTCTTGTAGTAATAGTTTTCAGGAATTGCGGTGACATTTCCACCTCGTGGCTCTTGTTTGACAAATATCTAATGTCTAGCTTAGGATTTTCCTATTGAACATTTATGAAGTGGATCTAGTTATTAAGGAGCAGATTGGGTTTGAACAATTCAACCCTATCTACTCTTTACTCACTAAAGCCTCCATGAGATCCTCAATTGACCCCATATGCCTAACTTGGATTTGTTAGGCACTAATCATAGCTTTTATGCCATTTTAAATATTAATTCATCTTTCATTTTCTATTTTATAAGATCTGAAAATTTCTATCATTTACATGTATTAAACTCATCCCTAAAACATCAAATTGCATGGTAGGTTTTCTTGATTTTGTGGCTCGGAATTACCTTCTGGAAATCTGCTCTGTAGCGCTGATTAAATTTGGGCTAAAACAATATTAAAAGGTCCACGAGACTGCACATCAATCACAAGCACTTATTGAAGATCTAAAACCGTGGAAAGGAATGTGCCTTTCCACAGTTTTTTATTTTTTTTTAAACCTCCAGTTTTCGTCGCAATATCGCCGAACTTTCATTACGGGTATTACAAAACCATCCAAAACCCTGGTGCCTTTCCACGAATACCATCTCTATAGTGACGTAGTTTCGTGGAAAAATTACTGTTCAACTTGCATATTTCATCGATAGAGATTGGTTTTCCACAGTTTTGCGTGGAACAAATTTCTGTTCAAATTCCAAAATTCATTGATAGAGAGACAAACTTTCGTCGAAATTGTTCCATAGTTTTTTGTGGAACCAAAATTTTGCCTGGCAGTTTTTGGCCATATTTTCGTCGTTATAGGGACGATAATTTTGTCGATAGAGTGATGAAGCGTAGAAAATGAGTTTAAAAAAATCAATTTCAAGGCCACCGTATAGAAGACATGTGGCGACCAGTTTTCGTCTCTATATCGATGGTTTATAAAGTTTGTTGTTATAGAGATGAAATAAGTGCCACGAAACATCATGGCTGTTGTTGTCGCAATTGAGACAACTAAACGTGGAAATAACAATGAAAAACCATCGCAAATTTGCTCATATGTATTAGTGCTTAGACTCCTACTGGTCAGCTATTCGGTGGTGTCCTTCAGACATGTCCATCGTGAATCCAACAAGGTGGCGGATGTGCTCACTAATGCTGGCGTGGATAGGGGGACGGAGCATCGGAGGGGTCCTTTGGAAGATTTTCTCCTTGAATACTGGTACCAAATCTGTCGATAAGTGGCAGTTCATGACTTTGAAATGAGACCTTATCCGGTACGTGTTGAAGGTAGGAATCATGTTGAGGACAGAGGGCATGAACTAGCCTAGGATTTCACGTCATGCTAACATGCGGGATCACATGGCCTAAAGTCCTTGAAATGTTAAGGCATGCTTGGGAGGGTATGTCCAAGTATGACGTTAAGTGTGATGGGATGGGGGAGGCTGGTAGAAATCAGAGCAACGATATGTTCTTTATTTTTGAAAGGATGGCAGTTAGTTGTTGTAGTACAAAGGACACCAGCAACATGATTGGGGTTAGGTATACAGGGTATAGGTTGGCTCTGGAAATTATGTCGCCCCACTCTTTTTATCTTGGGAAAGTTCTGCCACCCTCCATAGCTATCTGTTGTGACCTGGTTATCTTGTGTAGCTTGGGTTTTGGGTCTGTGCATGTCTAGGAGCAAGCTTGTAGAGTGGTGTCTCGTCTCTGTGTAGTAGGAGGTGGAAGCTTGGGTGGGCTAGTTTTCATGGCTACCAAATGGTCTTTGAGGTAGGAGGGGGTTATGGGAGAGGATTTCGTTGCTCCGATTGGAAAGGGCAAGGGGCTCCTTAGGAATAAGGAGGAGAAATCCTCTGCTTCACATATCCAACAGCATGCCCAAGAGGCTGCAGAATCCTATAAAGATCACGTGCCCCTGGCCATCTAGATGGAAATCGATAAATTGGTTGGGAACCTGTGGGAGGAGGTTAAGGAGAATCCCACTGAGGAGTTGCACAAGGAGTTGGATGACTAGGTAATTGACCCAGGAAACACAGTGGGTCATGCATCTGCTTATGATCGCATGTTAATGTAGTACTGGGTAACATGCAGCTGGTCGAGCACTCTTATGTTGCTCGGGAAGCAAAGTTTCAAGGAGATGAGGAACCTATTCATGTGTGGAAAGAGAATAATGAGGAATTCCACTTGAGTCACATGAAGTTAGACGTAGTGGCTGGCAGCTTGGGCATTCCTTTTTATCTGGTGAATATTAGGCAGCTGGAGACTGCTAGACCTCATGCGAGGGTGTCTGGTGGCAACATGGTGCATGGTGATAGCCTGAATGGATCTTCTTTGACTCCTAGTAATCTAAGCATGTCTGTTGGTGAAGCCCCTAATACAAGCGCCTTTCGGGGTATCTTAGGTATTAAAAGGATTTGAGTCTTGTGTTTTTTCCTTTGATGCTATGTTATTTCTCATCTTGTTTTTCGACTAGGTAATGACGTGCAGACTCTTGTACTAGTCAGTCCTTTTTGTAATGGGGGGTTAGTAGTTGATAGAGGCATTCTAATGTTTCTTTTTGGGGGGTTTTGGATTTTTAATTGTCCATTCGGTAGGACTGACCATGGATGGTGTGGTTTCACAGTGCACTTCTCTATCAGTTGATCTGTCTTAGCATTTTCCTTGTGATGCAATCAATCCTTTCTGATGTAATACAATGTCTTTTACTTACAAATTTTTTTTTGTTGCCAAAATCACCTTTTTTGGTTAAGATATTGTGTATGTTCAATGAAAAACCCTTTGGAAATCTTATTTTCTAAATGACCTCTTTTATAGCATTTCTTTGTTGCTCCGTTAATAACCATGGAAGACTAATATTTCAGTACCCATATCCGACATTGGAAATAATTACACTTTGCAATGCATGATTGGCTTCTACAATGTCACTACAATTTTTTCCAATTTTATCTTTGTTAAACCTTCCATCTAATGTCTTCCATATCATTTATGTTACATTCTCTGTGATATGCATTGTATCAAACAAATGAGCTATTTGTAGGTTCTCGTAGTAAGGAAACCTACTGAATTGTATGGGATAACTCTTCATTCCTCGTGGAATCTCATTCATGCCTTAAATACATTCATTAAACATAAACGAAAACACATTAACAACAATTCATGACACCCATGGTAGAGAAAATTTAGAAAAAATATAAAAATCATAATATTACATGAACATATTGTATGCTGCATATACAATTTGCATACCTCGACAATTTTTGTTATATTCCAACTTCCATAGGTGAGGTGTCATTCTTTGTGGTTTCTTTCCATTCTCTTCTTTACCATTGGATTTTGTTTTTTCGATAGTTTGGTACCTATGGTTCTTAGGAAGGAATTTTTTGTACTCATCGAACACCTCCTTTGCTAAAAATTTTTGAACGACGAGATTTTATACTAGGACCACATACTAGACATGCAAATTTTCCCTTTGTTTGAAGACCTGCGAGATATATGTATTAATGTTATAGCATCAAAATATTATTGATTTTAAAAAAATGCATGTTTTATACCTTAAAACATATAATTTTAACGACGTGCAACATAAAGTTACATACCACAAAAATGTGTTAACCCGGGAGCGTCATGAATTGTCCACGCACGTATTCCATGGAACTGAAATTGTTTCTGCCCTATTGGTCTGGAGATGTCATACATAGTGATTCCAACCCATAAATTCAATAGCTTATCGATAAGAGGCTCAATATATACTTTCATATCTTTAACTTGGTACTTACCTAATTGATCAATAAACATGCAATATTGCTATTTAGTTATCCATCCAAATATATAAAAGGTGTTCTCATGCAACAATTAAACAAATAAATTTATGAAATAATATAATTACTTTCAAAAAAATACATGGAATAATCATTGCCAACATTGTGTGCTCTCTCTTAATCGTAATCCAAGGAGGTAGGTTATTGTTTATGACGAAAACACGCCACAATGAGTAAGTAGAATGAATCTCACCAAATGGATTGAAACCATCAGCCAATGAAAGTATAACAATATGAGGTTCATCTTTAAAAAATTTCCATTTTTCTTCAATGTTCTTCAATGCAGAACCATCTGCAGGAATTCAAAGAACACCATCTTCACTTTTTTTCTTCGCATGGTAATCCATATACTGTGCTATACTTTGGCACCTGAATAGTTGTTGGAAACATGGAATTATGGGAATATAACGAAGAATAAGTAAGGGAACTCTTTTGTTACTTGATCAGTTCCATATCTACTAATTTCACATTGCGGGCATTTGTTTTTTGATGCATACTATCCATAATATATAATATGATCATTAGGACATGCATCAATAGATTTATACTCCACTCCAATTTCTTTCATAATCAAGAATACCTCTCAACTTGTGTGTGGTAAGTTATTTGATGGTGGTAATAGAAATTCACTCAACAATTCACAACATTGACAAAAAGTGAAAAGAAAACAATACACGTCATAAATATTTCATATCCCTAATTTACGAATTGATTAACTCTAAAAATAGAGTAAAATAGTCAACTTTACATACCTTAGGATATGAGTGAAACAAGTGTTTGATAAACCATTCAAAACCTTCAAGTTCACCAACAACAATATAGCAGATAGAAGATTGGTTGTTGAGCCTTCATAAAGAGGTTCTTGGGACTTCTCGAGAAGAGGAATATCATGAATATCATGGAGGTTGTCCTCAAACAATGGAGCAAATGTGTCTTGGAGAAATCTATTTATCTCATCTTCACCATTAGTATCAATAACACCATCTTTGTCCATAGGATCATTAAGAACTCGATCTTCAATAGCATGATCTCCATGCTCGTCGTCTTGTAAAGTAGTATTTCTACTATTATGTGGAAAATAGCTCTCCGACGGTCAACATCTTGGGGGCATTGTCTTTGTATTTACAAACAATGCAATAACATTAGTGTATAATATACAACACATATATTTAAAATGCTAAAAAAAATTGTGAATACATTATCAGTACTATTACAAGAAGTACATTATGTAATGAATAACGTCTTACCAAGGGATGATATTCATACCCCCCTTCATCATGCTCCTTCTCCTTACAATTTTTTTCATCTGTTGTTCTTAAAAGTCTACTAGTTTTCAAACCTCTGCAATCATTGCAAGGGAAATAACCCTTTCCATAACCCTTCGTCTCCAATGTTTCCTTAATCTCAGCATACCTCCTATTGTTTTCTTCCCAGGGATATTTATTTAAAATTCTGATAGCCTATAAGAACAAAAAAAACTCATTAATCAATATATAACATACTAAATTGAATAGAGTATATATATTAAAAGAGACCAAAAATTAAAGGAGGTGATTAGAGGATTACCTAATCATGTGTAGAGGATTACCTAAGTAATTTCCTTGGATTAATACATGTTGTTCCAATAGGTCTTGGCGTATGGTGGGTAATGGCTATTCACTCTTTATAACATGAATTTATATATTGCCTTAAAAAAGGGGCTAAGGAATTGTGTTAATGATGTCACAAATTAGGAGTTTACATATTACTTCAATGCATGTGTTGGTATATTAACAGATATTGTGTTTCCTTATAAAGTAATGAATTGCTATGTAAATGTCCAACCGGTTAGTATGTTGGGTTTTAAGTGCATTTGTGAAAGGAGTTGTTACACCATTTTGACAAGTGGTAATACCCATAGGGTAATGAGCGGTTAATTGGTTCCCTACGTTGGTTTATAATTATTAATTACAAGAAAGTCTACATTATGGTGCCAATGGATCTAATTTAGAATAAATTGAGGGGTTGGTAATATTGTTCATGTTCGTTATACTAGAGATTAAAAGGTTTCAACACATTGACATGATATTTTCAAATGGGATTATGAATATAGATGTAGACCCTCAAATTTTGAAAGGATTGTCAAATGGGATTATGGATATAGATTATAATGTCGATATTGTCAAATGACTATCAAAGTTTGAAAGGATACACCATTGTGGTATCATTGGTTATCTATGAGGGGGCTAGTTAAATCTAATTATATTGTGTACTTGAAATCTACGATTATGGTCATGATATTAACATTTTAACACAAGACACCATTTAAAAAATTACATTTTAACGAAAATGAAAATTTAAAAATTTACATTTTCAAATGACAATTTATAAAATTACATTTTGACACAAAACTCCCAAACTATATAAACATTTCCTCCATTGCATTGAATCCCTAGTTGGAACATAAAGGGTGCAACCACAAAAAATACTAGTGCATTGCAGTCAAAATAACTAGGAAAACGAAGGAGATCAAAAATTTGATGTGTCAAACTAGTACTAGACTCTTGAAATCGTAGAACGAAAAAGCAATAGAAATATCGCTGCAACTCTAGCAAATGATTGTGAAAACATGACTTAAGAACATGTATTTATAGATCAATGAGGGTTGCGGTTTCGTAGAAAATGCACAACGATCAAATTTCAAAAAAATAAAAAGTCAATGATCATTAAAAAATAAAAAGGATTTTTTTTTGTTGCATTGACATCCATCGCTCTAGCGACAAATGTAATATATGTCTCCATAGCGACGAACGCCCATAGCTATAGTAATGTTATGTACTATGCATCTCTATAGCGATGATCGTCAGGGACATATTCATTTTTTTCCAAAATTTTAAACTGTTTTTCCACGAAAAATTTGATTTTAACTTATTCGTGGCAAATTGTCATGGGGATTTTGAGCCATATGTAGTAGTGCCAGAAAAAACACAAATTTTTCTCACCTCAGGAGGAGGCTCTTTATCTATTGTTTCATATGATGCCTCTATTTCTAATGCTGGATCTCCTTCTTCTTCTTCAGGATCACTTTCAGAAAAAAATCAATATAGTGAGCCTTCTCTTTGGCACACTTATGGCCCGAAACCCAAGGTTCTTGGCAGAAAAAAATAGCTTCTTCCTCCTTAGTTCATCCAAATATTTGTAGGAATAATATTTCTTCACAGGGGTAGGAAAGTTCATCACAAGATTCCTTTGATTCTGAAATTTATATGGCACAAAAGTCTTGGGAGGATACTTGGTCCTTAGAATTGCATCTTGTTGATCTATGGTTGCAGCTCACCGCTTCTTGAAAAGTTGTGGGTCCGTATGCTTTCACCATCCATTTCAAAGGTTATGCTAATCCTTAGGTAAAAAAAAGGATCAAAATAGCCTTTGAGATATCAATGACCATCACGTCCAACCTTTGGAATTCAAATATGTAGGATTCATGAGTCCTCACTTGTTTGACATGTTCCAATTCAGAGAGAGAGATATCATGATCTTTCTAGTCAAACCTTTTTGCCAATATCCAGGTGAATTTCTCATAGGTAACTACTTAATCATGTCACAAGGTATTCATGCCATGAAACCGCTAGTCATTGGGCTCCCCGTAAATATGCAGGGCTTCGATAGTGATGGCATCGCTCTCAGCCATAGGATTCAATTGGAAGTAAGTGTCCAATTTTTGAATCCAAGAGCTCACTTCGCACTTGGAAGTGCCATCAAAGTAAGGTAGGGTGATTTTTCCAATGGAATTACTCGGCTCAAAATTATGATATAGAAGCCTTTAAACTCCTCTGGGATTCCCTCTATACTGAGTTTCACAAAAGTATCTGAATGGAAGAACCCTTTTGCATTCTTCACTCAAGATTTGATAGGCAACATGCTTCTCTTCCGATGAAGCAACTGATTCAATATGCACTTCACGATCTTATTTTGGGTACTCCACAAAGTTATGCATGGTGGGTCTAACATGCAACTTTGGTTAATATTTGAAATCAAGTGGCCTATTATGAGGACCTGGGTTAGATAAGATATATCCACCCACGATATTCCTCTCTTCGGGCTGGGAGCCAATGCTGCTTCCTTCTCCATCTTTGGCACACAACTGTTTAGCTAGGAACTCTTTGGCCTCTTGAACATAATGAATGATATTTGATGAAATATATTGTAGCCATTTCAACACATTTCTCATAGAATGTTTGAATTCATCCTTTTCTTCCATGTCCTTGTGGAATCTCCCTTCCATAGAGTCAACTTCCTCTTCTTCAGAGGTCTTCCGTCTAGAATCAGAATGGAATTTTGGACCCATTAATGATTATCAAGAGTAGGTATGGAGGACCATGATACAATACCACTGTAATATCCATGATATGATATCATATCAAAATACTAACTCCTCTTCTAAAGTAATTAAAATGTGCAATTAAAACTTTACAATTAAACCAACCACTTCTTAATGCAAGGCAAATTATAGGCAATATTGGAAATTATAGGAATGGAAACGGGATAATGGAAGAGACCATGAAAAAAATTGGAAAGATATATTTCTTTCCCTAAGAAATTGGATTTTGGGTCCTTTAGTTTTCGAAATCAGCTTTGTTGAAGTCTACTCCCACGCTTCTGGGTGTCCCAACCGTGCAAACTAGGAATGAACCATCACCTCTTATGAACCAGTGGCTAAGGAAATTGATATGGATATGTAATGAATTTATATGAAATTATATAAAGGTATATTCAATTTTATAAATTATTTTGGATTTTTAGGAAATTGCATATGAAAAACTAGTCCCTTGAACCGCACTCTAGGCTTGAATTATGGGGAGTCCAAACATAGGAAGAAGGTTACTAAAATTAAGTTTCAGACTTGGAAGACATTCAATAGGATGTTAATGAATGCTCAGAAGTGAAATAAATAATATTTGAAATTTTTTAGTCCTCTAAGTCATTCGAAACATAAAACTAGTCATATGTTCATGCATTTCTAGCTAGGGTGTTGAAATGATTCTCAAAACTCAATAAAGCTCATTAAAAAATTTGTAATAATTGTAGAAAGGTAAGAATACATTAATAATGAAAATTTAGGACTGAATTTAAGCTCACAGGAGTTTCATATATTCATTTATTAATCTAGTCTTCATTACAAGGACAAAAAACTAGAATTTGAGGTAGAATTGGAGTGGCAGACTACCCAAACTCTACAAAAATTTGGTACTGTTATGAAACTGATATCAGGGACTGATAATAAACTCAATTAATGGCATATATCCATCAACCTCACCTCATAACTTCAAATCAAAAATCTCTCAGAAATAGAAGGGAAGGTTGGAAAGAACTCTGAGATTCGAATGGGAGAGTATCCTAATATCTATACTAGTGCTGCAATGAAATGGGAATGGATTTAAAACCTAAAACAACACTCCATTAATGGATGAAAGCTGATATCATATAATGAATCAAACTCTAGATGGATTCTCCCTAGCTTCTGTATGACCTGCAATGAAGGTGGGGGAGAAGAGTGGGAGACCAGAACATGGGACTTGAGGCACATCACCCAAGAGAACTGAGGATAATCACTCATTATTTAATCCAAGATTCACATAACATAAAAAAAAATAACAAACCAAACTGAATAATGGTGTTCGAATGATCCTTGAGTAGACCCTGGGTGACTTGTTGAGCAAGTCCATCACCTGTTGGGAAAGTTGCCACTTGATAAACCCTAACCCTAATCCAATGGTGCACCCTCCTTGTGGAATTAGGATGTATGATTCATGTAATATGTTTACCTGTCATTAACTCATCATCAAAATATAAAATTTTCCATCCTTTGGCCCAGAGTTTCCTGCTTTTACCTTGATTTCTTTTCCTGTCTTTCTGCTTTTGTAACTGTTCATCAAGATAGAAACTGTGCCCTCCTTTGGCCCAGAGTTGCCTGCTTTTACCCTAGTTACTTTTCCTATCTTTTCTGCTTTTGTAATTATTCATTAAGATAGAAACTATGACATCCTTTTGGGTTAGTTTCCCTTTTTTCCAATTGCTTGCTTTTGTCAGTTTCTATTTGAAATATCAGGCAAGTTGATAGCCCCCAATGCACCCTGCTTGACATGGAAACTAATTTCCACGTATATTATTCACATATTAATTTAAAATGACATAAAAATAATTCATAATTGGAAACTAACTTAGTATAAGCTCCTAAGTAATAATTTTAACAAAATTCCCTAGGTACATTCACTAATGTCATTTTGATCCCCTAGGTGTTTGGCAAGGTCAGCACTTTTGGTGTTCATTAGGGAAGGGACATGACATTAGTCGATAAAACATCACAATTTGCATTGTAAATTATGGACGAATTTGTGGCAACTCTGTGATTTATGATTCTTATATAATTTGTCATAGTATCATGTATATAATTTTTTTTTTATAGTTTATCATAGTATTATGTTTATGTGATAATTTTTTTATAATTGGTGTTCATATTGTTCTTATCTAATTTCCATGGATATTATAATTTATTGTAATTTTCTTAAGAATGTAGTAATATTTGTCATAATATTATACTTATATAATAATATATTTATTTTGTTGCAACTATATGTTGAGAATTATGAAATAATATATATAACATGATTTTTAATAAAGAAATTACCTCTTCATCGTATAGTTTTGTGTATAACTTAATCATACTTTCAAATGATAAACATAAATGAATCTTGTTTAATTTTTAAGTCTAATTGCCAAACATCATAACAAAAAGTCAAGTATTACCATGTAATATTATTATAATATATGAATATGAACATGAAAATAAATAAATAATTATGAACATCAATATGACCTATCAATGTATCATTCAACATTTTAATTTTGTTGACAATAACTCATTTTATAGTGACAAATATCAAAGCTCTAATAGGAAGAAAGACAAATAATTAATTAAAAGAATAACATTTTTCTCAATTGTAAATCCAAAAGTTGTATTCTCCAAACTTATTATTCATGATGATCTTCATTATATAATAAAAATTTAGTCCACATTCAAGGAACACATTTTATAACCTCTAAAAATGAGGTTTAAAGCTAGCTAGTATTCAAAGAAATGCAATTAATTATTGATATAACATTACTTTGTGAATGTTATTATCTTTAAAGGATTTGATTGTTGTATTACTTTGCTAATTATATTTAATAACATTAGAATATTTTTGAATTGAATAATAATTTCAAAACTATGCAATATTTAAGATATCAAATATTCATGTAATTTGAGTTTGTCAACGAATATATCTAATTTCTAAAATAGTATAGATTCATATTAATTATATAAATTTTTTTTTTTTGTTTGCTGCAATGCCCTTTGACTTGTTGGGCCAACCTAAGGTCTGGGAAACCACAACCGAGGGGCATCTAAGCCATCAAAATCACTTGGGGATCACACCTGGCCTAAGCCATACCAACCCCTAGCCTTAGTCGTGCCCTTAGCATGGTTGGATTTAGACGTCGCCTCCCAGGAGCAGCGAGTTTTGATCTCGGGCCTCCTTGCAGAATGAAACCCGTCTTGACTTTTTGTGCTTCTAGAACTTGAATAGTTATATAAATGATTAGATTAACATATGATTATGTTATTGTAAATTTATATATATTAATAAAATCTAAGTTAATTATTATATATTAATACATATATGAAATAATTTTAGTGAAATATACAACTATGCTTTATTTACAAATCAAAACTACTTACCTAATTACAAACCATAAAATAAGGTGAATACATATTAAGAATGCATCTAATTTGTTAACTTATTCATATAAATCCTTAGTGTGTCAACCAATTTTAAGATGGAGTTTAACCTCCTAGAAATATAGAGATATAGAAATTCAATCTAACTTAAATTAATATAATATATTTAATTCTTTATTACAAAAGGAAAATAAGGTTCCATCTTAAAACCATTTTTTCTCCAAAAGAAGATTCCATACCTACACCTTCATCCTTAAAACAAATTTTTTCTCTCTCTTTCTCCATTAAAAAAAATTTGCAAACATTATAACAAAATTGTCATAAATTAATGTAATTGTAATTCTTAGCATTATAATTTACAACAAAAGCATCATGAAATACAAACATTCAAATATTGATGGATAAATTAGACACCACCTTAAATTTTCTTGTAAATTTCATTGTTATCAAAGCCATAAATTAAGTTATTGTAGAGAACCTTAAATTTTCTTGTAAATTACATTGTTGTCAAGGCCATAAATCAATTGAACTTAATGAAATCATATAATAATAAAAAATTACATTAATCTAATAGAAATGTCATAAATTAACGCAATTATAATTCTTAACATTATTTACAACAAAAACATAATAAAATACAAGCATTATTGCAGTATTAATATAGAAATGAGAGAACACCTTCAAGTACGAAAGAATATTTTAGCCTTTATTTTCACAAAAATTAAATTGAATCATGTAAGTTGTTTTCATGGTTTATTTATATGTATACACAAGACATAATATGAGTAATTTGGACAATGGCATATAATCATTCCATACAATCTTAAATTACTTCAATTACATAAACCATATTTCACATCATATTTTTTCCCTGGGAAAAAAAAGCATAATTTTATTTCATCAGGAGAGAAAAAAATTACATTCTGTATATGCACATCCAATGTCCATTGCTTTGGTAAAACTAGACTGTTTCCAAGACATATTGTTTTTGTACCATAACTCTATTTTAAGGAGCTATTACAAAACAGAGCTGATACATTAAGATCTGTTGTAACTGAGCAATAAAGTCACTTGGCTTTTCAGCCTGATAAACATCCAAACCAAAAGAGTTCTGTAAACATGCTAAAAATGGACCAAAAAGTAAAAAATTGTTTTTGAAAAACCACTCCCCAACCCACGATCCCCAGGGAGTGTTCATTCTATGAATGACCGATGATATAATTCATATGCAATCCCCTTCTGAAATTCCTTTATCTTCCAAATCCCTAGAGCCAGTTGCATACCCTCCTTCAAGGTCTTGTCTGTCTCTTTGTTGTTTTCCCTATAAACATGACGGCATGAGAAAGTATCAAAATTGTGCTGAACCTCCCAAATGGACAAAAGAATATTTGCTAATCTTAACCTCATGCATTGTTGAGTCCCTTTAATATAGTTTATGAGATTTAGTGAATCGCCAAAAAGATTAATTCTTTGGCAACCCTTTTCACCTACAAAAATCAGAAGCAATTTTAGGCTCAGTAATTTAGCATATTTATTACTTCCCTCTCCCAACCCCATGGTAAGCTCAAATTAGTGAGAGTCTAAAAGGAAAAGTAGGGCCCCTCCCCCACAAATATTGTTTTGTCAATTTCGACTACCAGAGCCTCCCTTTGATTTGGTTCTCTAATGTGCTGTGGGAAGGTAGTTAAGATGCCACAAGAGAGAGTTTCTATCATCTTTGGCGTACAATATTTTTCTGAGAAAATGTAATTGTTCCTTGCCAACCATTACCCCAAATGATTAACAGGGGTTAAGCAAGCATGGATTTAAGATGTACTGTCGCGTTCCATATTTCCCATGCATCTGGCACCGAAATTTACTCCCAATTACAAAGAGTTCCCTTAGTTCGTGTACACTCTACCCATACCTCTCTAATGTAGGGGCATCTTAAAAATAGACATGTGACCGATTCTTCATCAGACTTACAGAGAAAATGCCACCCAGGTCCATTTTTGTTCCTTTTTCTGTAGATTGTCCCATGTTGGGACCTTGTTATCTAGGGTGTTCCACACAAACAGTAGGGTTTTTGGAGGGCTCTTGACTTTCCATAGTTTTTTCCACCACCATATCAGAGCCCTGTTGATCACTTCTGCACTAAGATTGATATAACCAGATTTTGGGGAATATAATCCACATAGATCACCTTCCCACACAAGTTCGTCTTCTCTGTCTCTAAGAAAAACCTGTCCCTTATTGAGTTCCTGATAAAGAAGAGACACTACAGCTTGATATGGTTCCAAGAGTCCTAAACTATTTACTTGTCACCAGGAATGTACCCAACCCATTTCCTGTAGTGGATTTTCCATTTGAGATAGATAATAGATACCCCTCTCCCTCAGGGATGCCACTGTTCATTCAGGAAGGAGGTGACGTTGCACACACCCAATCCAGAAGTATTCCCCGATCCTAAGCCTCCTTCCATTACCAATGTGCCAAGAAAAATTTGTCTTGATAACTGGGAAAGAATTAACCACAGCCTTCTAGATCATCGAACCTCCCACATGCGATTTCATCAAAGATCACATCCAATCTTCAATAGACTCGATCCAGAGCTAATTATTTATGGGAAACCACTAAAGTACAAAGGATTTTAGTCTTTAGTAATCTCCAACCTCCCTTGGCCGCTAGAGCTTTGGAGAAAAGGACAATGTTCTTCAGCCCCCAGCCACCCAAAGCTTTAGGTCGTGTTATTCTTTCCCACCTCACCTAAGGATGTACAAAATCCTCATCTTTTCCACACCACAGAAAATGAAAGCATATTTTCCTAGCAGCCTCTAGAGTCCCCTTTGGAATCCAGGATAGGTCCATCCAATAAACAGGTTTTTCCTCCAATATTGATTTCACCAAAACCAACAAACCTACTCTTGAGAGCCATTTGTGGCTCCATTCCTTTAGTCTTTTGTTCCATCTCGTCAAGAAGCCACTTCCAATCCTGTTTTCCATAATCATTTGGTTTTAGCTGAAACCCCAAGTATTTCAGTCCTGAGTACACCTCTAGAAGAGTGAATGGAAACAACCTTATAAAGGATTGTAATTCATCATCCCTTAGCAAATTGGTAGAAAGTATGGACTTTCCCAAATTTATTTCCATCCCCGTAGCTTTTGAGAATAACTCTACAACCCCTCAAAGGGTTTCAACATCCCCTACCGAACCAGTACAAAAAAAGAGGACATCATCTACGAATAGAAGATGCGTAATTTAGAGATTTGGATCCACCTAAATTCCCCTTAGAGTACCTTATCTTTTGGCTTCCCGTAAATCCCTGCTTAGCCCTTATGCTACCAACAGGAACATCAAGGGGGAAATAGGGCACCCTTGTTTAAGACCTCTCTCCGAATGAAAGAAAGGAGAGGCTGCCCCATTAATAAGGACCAAAAAAGAAACATTTGTAATGCAACTCATAATCCACCTGATAAAACCAATCAAAACTGAGATGAGTAAGAAACATACGAATATAAAACCATCTTACTTTATCATAGGCCTTGGAGAGGTCTATTTTGAGCACAACTCCATTTATTTTTTTAGTTTTTATGCTGTGCAAACCTTCTTGTGTAACTCCCATTGCCTCATGAATCTACCTCCCTTCTAAGAACCCAAAATGTTCACCAAAGATATGTTGAGAGATAATCCCTTTGAGTATTCTTGCAATGACCTTAGACACTATCTTATAAACATAATTGCAGAGAGAAATAGGTCTGAAATCATTTAATCAAGTGGAATTATCGATTTTAGGGATCAAAGCAATGAAGGTGGAATGGAAGCTAGCAGGGATCCTCCCAGACCGCCTTGATTTCTCTACAACTTTAAGAATATATGCTCTCAAGAGATAAACAATTTCTAGGAAAAATTCAATCAACTATCCATTTGGACCCAGGCCCTTATCCTTTTGAAAACTCTATAGAGAAGCCTTCAATTCTTCCTCTGAGACAACCTCCATCAGGAATATGTTGTCAGCCTCTTCCACTAAACGAGGGAACAATTGAGCCACTCTGACCACTTCTGCAATAGTGACCTGATTGTTTGATCTGAAGAGTGACTGAAAGTGTTCAACCCCAGCCCTGGCCATCCCATCAAAAGTGGCTTGTGCTTCAACATGAGAGTCTTCAAGACTCCAAATATTATTTGCAGCCTTCCTCCCCTTAGCATAAGCATGAACGAACTTGGTATTATCATCCCCAGCCTCCAGCCAAGTTTCCTTGCTCTTTAATCACCTTTTTTATTCTTTTTTAAGTAGTAATGTAATCCTTCTTCCTTCCAATCCAACCAGAAAATCTTTGGACTCTTGAGTCCTAAGTCCCCCTCTAGCTTCCTCACAGATCCTACAAAGATCCGCTTCAACCTGAATCAACTCAATGTCTTCTCGGATCCTCTTTTCATGGGCCCAGTATTTAATAGGCCCTTTAAGTCTCTTAATATTATCAGCAAATTGGAAGGCTGCAGAAAGAGGGCTTCTAGGATTGAAAGGAGTCCACATGGAAGTGACCAAATTTAAAAAGGACTCATCTTCCAGCCAAACTTTATTAAACTTGAGCAGCCCTGGGGGCTTGGATGGGGCATTATGAAGTTCAAAGAAGATGGGGAAATGATCAAAACCTCCCCATGCCCTGACCCACTGCCTCAACTGAAAGAATCTTTCCACCACATTTTCTAAGACCAAAAACCTGTCCAATCGCATAGCCACCCTATTATCCCTGAACGGTTGTTCCTCCAAGTCGGTTTGAGTTTGATGGGTTCAATGTCAAACATATTTTGCTCTGCTCATATCTAAGTAAAAAATTCCATTAAAAGGTTATCATTAGCATGGGTCCCCCAAAATTCCTCTTGATGCAACGAAAAATTCAAATCTCCTCCTAGAATCACCGAGTCCCCTCTAATAAGAGGATTGTTAAGCAAAGAATACCAGAAGGGGATTCTATTGAGATGTGGACCATAAACATTGCAAATAGTAAATACAACACCTAAGTCCAGGTCCATGTAATAAATCCCAATAACATATTCCAACCCACATAATTTTAGAACCTTCACATTCCTATCATTCCAGCCTATAGCCAACCCACCAGAAGAACCTCTAACATCTAGAGTTTCAAAATTCCACCTTGAAAACCAACCTTCAAGTCTAGCCTTCACTACCTCACCAATTCCTAGAGTTTCTTGTAGAAGGATGATGTCTGGGCGTTCCAAAAACACCACCTTATTTAGTGTTGATCTTTTGTGGGGAGCACCTAGACCCCTGCAGTTAAAGGACATAATTTTCATGAGTGAGACTTCTTATGGGTTTGCACTTCTCTAAGCGACCGTTCAATAGACTATTGTTTCCCTTCCAGAAAAAACCTTTCTTGATTTAGTATGTGCCTTGGAGATTAAATAGGTCCTCCCTCTTCCCTTTGGAAGACGCTCCTTCCCTTTCCCAAGACCCCCAGTTCTCAACTTTTCCCCCGAACAGAGAAAATAGCTCAAATATGAGGCCTTAGGCCATGACGAGGTTGCTTCTTCCTCTCAAGGAGCAAAAACAGGATAAGGAGGATGTGTAACCTCCTCCAGAGGTGTGGGAGGATATGCAATAAGGGGAGGGGGAGGGGAAAGGGGAGTTATTGACAGATTTTTAAGGCACTCAACCCAGTCTAAACTGGAAAAAGATACATTGTTCATAAAAATTTTAATTGAAGGAGAAAGTGGAGGAAGAGTAGTACTCATAAATAGTGGACCTTACTCAAGACGCACCTTGGTTGATTCTGGCGATTCGTTTCCTGTACTTGATGGAGTTCATTCGTCATCCCCAGAGGTTCTGCCCCCTTACTCCTCAACACAGCCAAGGTGTACCGACTGATGGGGGGGTGACAAGGTATGACCCACAGGAACCTCCCTGTCAATCCCATCAGACCGTTGATGTTGAACTCTTGGCCTAGTTCGAAGCGAGATTTTACATTCAGCTATTGGGTGACCACAAGCATGGCATCTTCAAAATCTAAACAAGTTCTCATAATCCAGCTTCTGTGTTATGGTGTAGGGACCCCGAATCAGTTTCATCTCTTTTTCCAAACCTTCTCTGACATTTACATTAACCAGAATTATTGCAACCTTCTTCTATTTGGTGCACGTAAAGGAGAAATCCCCTTCTAGATAGGTACCCAAAATGTTTCTAATCCCTCTGAAGTGCCTCTCCAACCAGTAATGAAGAGGAAGGCCTGGTATCTGAACCCATAGTAGCACAAAACCCAATATTTATATGATGGAATCAAAGAGCGGATGCCAAGGTTTCAACATAACTGGGCAATGGTCCCAGTTCTAGTTTCTGTTAAGCACCCATAAAGCATCTTCTTCCCTACAAAAATTAAAAGAAAACCAATTTTGAGTAAGTTCTTCCACCTCAGGAACATAACCCAGGCTTGTCTTCCAATGGGCCTCCACCCAATATAAGATGCTCCACCAAGCAAACGACCGACCCAAATCCTTCCCAACCAGGGTCAGATTTTTCATATGTACAACTTGATTCCACTATATGTCCTCACCCAAGGCATAGTTATAGTCTAAGTGACGAGATTTAACCGATATTTTCCTTCCTCTTTTATGGGGGTCTCCAAACCCTCCTTTGTGCCCTCGTTGCTCACATCTGAACTGCTTCTAGACCCCGTTCCAAGGCTGGAGCATCCCCTCTACTCATGAGTGCTCAAGCATCCTAAAAAAGAGCCCAACTCATGCAGGATGTTTTAACCTAACCAAATCAAGTGTTATGTATGCTAGCTTCCATCAAGATCCCTACCCTGTCGCGAAGACTCCCCAACCTCCACCCCACCATGAATATTTTCACCACCTCTAAGCCCAAGAGTGGTTGAACAAAATTCCATGACGAACCCCCCTATCTTGGGCAGTCGATGATCAACCACACACGGCCCCCCTGTCTATTCATGCTGTAGAACCGTTGGTGGTGTAAAATCCAAAACCTCCAAGGGAAAAAAACCAGTGACAGATGACTGAAAATATGCATGTACAAGTGAAACCCTAGAACCCCTTATCGGGTCCAGTGCCTCCACCTAATCCCATAACTTCCTAGTCGTCGAGGCCCATATATCCTCATTCTCCAGATGGTCGCTGGAATAATCCACTAGGTCTCGGGTCTCCATAGTCAAAGGGGATTGATAAAAAAAACACTGTAAAAAATACCTCGGTGAAATCAAACTGTCACTAAACCACCAAAAAATTTCTCCACCGGTACAAAATCCCTTGTTCAACAGAAAATCACCGCAAGCAATCCACCGATTCCTCTCCCGATACAATGAGAGCCCTGGCCGCTGACAGGCCTGCGCCTACAACCAAAAACCCTCACCCACTGCTCAACATGCTGAAAACCATAGCCAGAGCGCCCTCCATATCAATTTCACATCATATTAGTTGTGAACCAATTGAAATTGTTTAAACACTACATCCGGTAATCAACTTTGCATTTCCACCATCATAACATGAAAAACAAACACTATAATTAGACAATAGAGGACAACAGTAAAAAAATTGAATATTTCAATCTATAAATGATGAAATAAAACATGTACATATCACTCTCCATTGCCATCACCCCCATTATATTACTTGGTTGGCATGCTAACACTATTGTTCTAAAAAACATGTTTAGATATAGGGTCATGTCTTAATATGAACCATCAATATCTATTCAACACATTTGGGTAAAAGAACACCTGGTTGTAGTGTTTAGAAAAACATAAGGTTTCTTGCTTTCATTCCACATATTTCTAGAGTGGATACATATCAACCCACTATCATGATATTCCTTTACATTATTCTTGTCGAACATGTCCCGCCACCTGCTCCTAAAAATAACACATTGGAAAGATGAGAAGTCCACTTGAATGATCACTTGTATCTTTCTGACATAACCCAACATCCCTCCTCTCAAGTTTTGATCACGGTGGTTAACACGATTTTATTAGTTGAACTCGACTTCCACTCCACACTTTTGTGTACACTAGTACAAAATGAAGAATTAATGACTCAAAAATGACTAAAATTCAGCTATAAACGACTATTTTTTAATCGGCGACTAATAGTATCTAATTTCCACTATCTTATAGCTTGAGTAACTTAGTCATATTTCACTTAGTCATTAATTGGTTAGCTTATTAGTCATTGATTTAATCATTGATAGTCATTGATTTAGTCACTGATTTAGTCATTGATTGCCACAATTAATGACCAAATATATGACTAAATAAACTACTAGATGATACCATATTAATGACTAAGTTAAATATGACTAAACGTTTGTTGTGCTATAAGATACTGGAAATTAACTACTAATAGTTGTATATATGTGAATTTAGTCATTTTCTTAGTCACTAATTTATGATAGGGTATGGAGGAACCGAACCACCAATCTCCTTCCTATAATTAGGCAGGTTCTCTACCATTGAGCTAGCACCCTTTAAGAAGTTGTTATTTCTTGACAATGATGATATTCAAACAATTTTTTCATTATTCAAGCATACAAAATATTGATTACCAAGTTACTATAGATATATAATGACTTACCTTATACTAGTCCTTCAAGTCTTTCAACTGCATTTATTAAGTGCACAATTCTTTCAATTGCATTTATTAAGTGCAAATATATGCACTTAATAAATGCAGTTGAAATACTTGAAGGACTGGTACAAGGTAAGCCATTATGGATCTATAGTAACTTGGTAATCATTATTTTGTATGCTTTAATGATGCAAAATGCAAAAATCCCATAAATTTATAGGAATTACAAGCATGCATCCATTGTTAAACTATCTATCGAGTCATCTAGAGTCATCCCAAGATATCTGAATTTAACTAAAAATCCATAAGTAACTTGAAGATAATGGTGGATGATTCCAAGATATATACTTCCCCATGTTGTTCTAAACATGACTTCAATCTAATATCCTCCACTCAAGATGCCATAACTAGGATTAGTTAACAAACTCTAACATCCCTTACAAGAACATTGTCAAAGCTCCTAGAATCCCCAAGCTATCTCCAATCCTTCAAATAGGAAACCAAATTGCCACATGTCATCTAGGCTTGTAGCTCCATCACAATGCACAACACTCCTCATATCCTATAGTATGTTCTACCACTAGGAGAATACTCCACGTGGCCATCATGCAAGGCATCCATCATGTAGGCAAGAGATCTCCAACACCCTAGGAAAGAACGTTGAGCCAATTATCCTATGAGGTTTAGCATCTGCTAAGCAAGCTATCACAAGTATGCATATCCATCATGAACCATCTCTCATACTACAATCCATCTTGGACCATAAAGGGTATGAACATACACCACGTAACCCAAATCTCTTGAAGCACCCCAAACATGGTGTAAACACTTTTGGAATAACCCGAGTGTCTACCACCATCCTCACTTTTCTTTCATTTTTACATGTATCTCTTTATCTTTTAGCTTTCAAGAGATACTCCCACATTGCATGTGTTTTACTATATTATCTAGTCCCACTAACCTACTTTTTTGGTTACCTGTGGACATTAATAAAATTATCTTATCTTATCTGGCATGACAATTTTTCTCTTGTGTGATTGGTACAATTCTAAGTATATTGTTCACTATTCACTAAATGTTTAACCTTCTTAAGTACTTGCGTGGAACTATTAACCACAGTTTGGTTATGAGTAGGCATTGTATACAAGAGACTAGTGCACATCTTCTAGCAACACTAATTTTCAAAAGGGGCATGTTGTTTTCCAAGGTGATTTTGCAAGCCAAAAATCTGCAGTGATATTAGAGAGGTTGGGTGTGATTAGTGGGCCAAAAATACCATAACTGTTTCTATTTTTAGATATCCTTCAGAAAGGGTCACTACAAGATACAATTATCTAGTCTCTCACAAAGAGGGGCATTAAAGAAGGTCTTAGAAAATAATTTTTGCACCCAACCAAAATCTAATGTTCTAGTTCTTCCATCAGTACTATTCTTCTCTTGCTTGTACCTTGGGAAAGTATCTCCTGATTTTGGACGGAAACTTTTGTATTTACCAGAATTATCTTATGTTTTTTAAAATTTACCCATTCTAGATTCAATCATGGAAGATAATTTCCAATTCAACAAATTTTCAAGGCCATAATTTCATAATTGTATATTTTCCATTTCCAATTTTCCTCCATCCTTTCAGCCCCTTCAATAACGCATCTTAGAATCATCTCTTTTTATCTGAGTCTACATAGGAATAGTTGTTCCTTTTAGTCTAGTCAAGGAAGTTATAAGTGAGCAGAGAGTAATATTTACCTGCACGTTATCTTCCTTAACCAAAGATACAATTTAATCCTGCTCACGCTTTGTATTTGGGGTGATAAATACTCTTTTATTCTACACAATAAGGTAGAGCTCATTAAATACTATATGTACATTTGAAAGGAAGGAATTACAAATATGCATACATATTGTCAGTACAAGAAAGTAAAAAGCTAATGCACTATAGCATAATATAATTTGTATACTAAAAATTATTTAAGAAGGATTAGAAGTATTTAGCTGATACCCATCTGTCTTAACTCTTAGATATTCTGACAATTATTTTCCTAATCCGAAAGAAATTTCTCATAACCATCACACCTACAAGAGAGGCCTTTGTTTTGCACTCGCCAAAGAAGAAAACATGTTGAAACCAATCTCTTTGTCCTTCTTGGCATCCTCAAAAACGTATTCTTTCATCGATAAAATAATTTGCTTGGCTAGAATTCTCCAACTATAAGTGTGTGACAACGGGTTCGCCCGTAGCCATTGCTTTTAGCATGTTCCTTTTCAAAACAAACTTATCTATGACAAAGCAAGTACAATCTGCAGGTGAAGTTGTGGCCTAAACTCCAAGCCTTATCAATATCTGCAAACCAATGTCCCTTTTGTAAGAATGACTAGACCAATATTTCTAAAATCATAAAAGTACTTAAAGCCTAAAGTAATATCCTCATATTTGCTTACGAGGTTGTGCGGGATCCAGTAGGTATCTTGTGTGATAACCACCATCTGAGTCAAGATTGGAATGTCGTGTTTACTTCCTGTTGGGCACCCCTGTTATATTGCAAAACATTGAACTTTGGTGCTGGCTACGATGAAGTAGTTAGAGTATCATACGCAAATCCTGGGGGTGGTTGCCAAACTATCATCAAGAGTAATAACGGTATCCAATTATAGTGGAACTCAGTTCCCTACTCATGCGCATCAAGGTAGTCCTAAATTAACTCATTGATAAGAAAATGGTCCCAATTCATCTTGATTTCTGCCACACATCTTTCAGCCGCCCAAATTGCACCTCATGGACACTCATTCTTTTTGCACTTACTGAGGAGATTGCAGCTTAGGATCTTGGTTTCCAAGTGAATAAAGATCAACGATAGATTAAATAACAACACCACGTGCTCCTATATTTATGCCATACTTATTTACCATTGTAGTGGTGGCTATTGCTGCTTTAAAAATACCTTCCGCTTTTGCTTTACTAGATCATCATCCAATCCATGGCTAAACAAACATGGACACTCCCTGGTCTCATTTTTTTCAGGTAGAATATTTTAAGATAGACGATTGGCCTATCTTAGATGCATCCAAACTTCCAAGTCCTCTTTTAAGAATTGATCTTGGTGTCCCTTTATTCTTCAGTATTTTTTTAGATGAATTCCTTGTCTCTAGATCATGTCCAATAGAAGCAAGTGTTTTGGCATCAATATCATGTGTAGGAATATGGAATGTATAGGGAGACCCAACATCTGTAGAAGTACCATTAACTTGCATCTCATATTTACAAGGACTTATTAAACTAGCACCATATGTAAGTTTTTCCCCATTTGGAGTAGTAGAAGTCATCTTTCTTCTCCTAGATTTTAGTCTTTAAGACCTTGATTTTCTAACCATGTGCTTAAGGGAATAGTTATCTCTCTCAATGTCAGTTGATGCACAAATAGGAGAATACACATATGATCTCAAGTTGTGGATAGATTTCTTGTTAATATGTACTTCTGCTTCTTGCATGTTCTCATGGATGACTTCTTCACCTGCTCAAGCAGGTAAATCCTCTCCAACCAATTTTGGCTTGTTTGGCTTGCAGTAATTCTCATCTTTATTTTTCGAGCTTATTTTACACCTTGCAACCTTTTCAACACTACACAATGTATCTGTGTTCTCATCTTGGATTGCAGGGTTCTTAGAACCAATATGTTTATCAACCAGAGTCTTTGTTTGTCTGGTTGAGTGAATTGCTACTTCTCCTACCTTCAGGAATCTCCCTTCCCCAGCTGCTCCAACTACTTTTGATTTTGATGACTGATCGATACTTCGAGAATTGCTTACCTTATGTTATATATATTCTACACCTACCTGATTTATTTTTCTCCCAACACTCTTTTCCACATCCTTTGAATTTAACAAATCTCGAACCTCTTCTTTTGTATTGGGACTCTTTGAATCTCTATGTGCTTTAAGTTTTCACCCCTCCATTTTCTTTTGATTTCTTTGCCTGGATGAATGTCTTGCTAATGTACCAGCCATTGAATGTATCCCTTCCAAAGATGCCGAGATTGGTTGTATTTCTCCAGTGCCTTTTGATAACTGGTCATTTTTCAATCTTCTTTTTCTTCTTAAAAGCATTTATAGAACCCTTATGTATATCCCCCTCTTCATCATTTTTTGCTTCAGAATTTCCAGAACTAACTTGTGTTCCATGCATCTCCCTTGAGTTCACATTGCCTGTTCACCTAGTAAAGCATCCTACTCCCGTGTCTACTCTAGCTAACTGAAGTTCTCCAGTTGGTGTTGATGTCATTGACCATATCTCATGTTCTAGTGCTTGAGAATTCTTTTTTTGAAAACACTTTCTTTTGTTTTAATTTTTATAGGAATCTAACTTGTGCGATTCAAACACTTAATCATTTTCAATACTTGTTCTCTTCGTTCATTCATTAGATTCCACTTCAAGGATGAGGCACAGTCCCTTTAATTGAAATTTTTTCAATAAATTTTATAAAGGAAATTTTTTTGAATATATTGCATCCCCACAAGTCACATTGGACTATATTGCAAGGGGACTACTTGGGCTCAACTTTGAGCTTGTTCCCAAGTGTTTTCTACACTTTTTAGGCCAAAATAGCTTGGTTGTCTCGATGTTTTTATGGAGAATTGGGAAGATACAAAAGCATCTTTTTTATTTGCATGCCTTGGAAATCATTAGTAGTCAAATATTAGCATTCATTTAGCGTTTTCCTAGCAAAATAAACAAGTTTTTCTTGCTACTTTTTGTCTTTTAGCACGGGAGTAGAGATAAACTATAATGTGTTTTTAATTTACAAGTAATTAGGCACTTTTAAAATCAAACTCTTGCATTGAGATAGGTTCTTCTCACTGTTTTCAGTGAGATTAGCTTGTTGGTTTTCTCTCTTTGCATAGAAATAAAAGGAATCTATAGTGAAATTTCAATGATTTAGCTTGTAATTTCATCCATAGTTGAAATTCGCATCTTTGGACTGTTTTCCTTTGATTTTGGGTTATAATTGTTTGCTAGTTTTGCACTTTTTAGTGTAGAACAATAGGATATTGTCACCTACTAGTGATCATCTTTACTGATTTTATCATATAAAATCAAATTTTAGGCTTGTTTGCTCGTTGCGTACTCATCATATTTGCTGATTTTACATATGATTTAATTAAGACAACAACATACTTAGCTAGTTTGATTTTGAGGTCATACTTACCCTTTAGATTATCAGTGCATATCTTATACTATTTAGGGAAGCCCCCAATGGTTGGAAAAGAACCAACCCAAAGTAATAACACCCACTATTGTTGAACCTTAAGAGGTTATAGCCAGTAAACCAACTCTACCTAAATGCAAAGCTTTACTAATCATTAGTCATACTAATTTGATATTGTTCTAAAAGGCCTTTTTTTTAATAGTATGTGGTTTCTTCTTTCTATCTTAACCATATGCTTTACAAAATCTAATCTTTATGAGTTTAAATAAAAACAAGCATTCACACTAAATCCTAGGACATGGATAAGTACAACAAGAACATACTGATTCATAATATTTAGAAAGGTGAAAATGAAACCTTGGCTCCATATATGTGTCGACTCCAAAAAGGTATTCATATGGACCCCAATTAAGCTGTCGCTACCATAATACCAAAGGTAAACAATCACTAGAAGACCTGACAAGAAAATACACACCTCATAGAATTCTTATGAGAATAAAACTAATAATTTGAATGCAAACAATTTTCCATAGAATTTTCCCCATCCATAAACTATTCTTGGAATTTACGCCCATCAATCTATCTTAATGAAAATTTTATTCTCCATCTCCATATTTAAACTTAGAAAGGTTCCTATACAAATTTTGTTGTCAAAGCTATAATGTGTGTGAGACTACTATAGAAAAGCTAAAATTCAAAGTAAACTTACTGAAATATCTTTTAAGATTAAATTACTATTTGCGCATTATGAGAATTAAGTATTAACAGTTTGCCATTCCAAAATAATTCACCCTATATACAATAATAACACAAACATTTATTGAATATGGCATAAGATAACTATAAGTATTCATGAATTCTATCAAGCCAAGAAAGCAAGTTACAAAATTGCCACTTGCAGTTCATGTTACAAGTATTTAGCATCACATTTCCAACATGGTGACACAATTTTCCAATAGAAAAATAAGTTTTTTCACATCTAACATCACAAAGTAGGTATCCCCTACATCTCATGCTTCATCAGAATGGTACTAGAAAAATGAAAAAGTCCAATGATCTGTAAAGGAGGAAGGATTTCACTCTCATGGCCTAAATCTCTCAATGACAATATCAAGACTTTGAAAAAAAAAATTAAGTAAAGGATTTCCTAATCCCAAAAGAAAACAAAGTTTTAGATCAAGTAGGAGAGCCCAAGACAAACCTAAAAGTAGTGCCTTTCACAAACAACATATTTAATGTAAAAGATCAAATCATCATCTCTAGATTCATAGGAGTATGACCTTCTTATTGGAACATAATTGGGTAAATCTTGAAAAATGGTGTCTCCAAGGCTAATAGAGTTGCATATGTAGCCAAATGTTATTTATGAGTGGTTTTCTCAGTCCAACAAGATAAAGATAATGTTTTTGAAGGATCTATATGGTTTAGACCATTGATAAAATTAGACACTATATCATGATAAATATGATATTTTAATTCCTCCTGATATATCACAGACAAATTATAATGAAAAGTCTGATCAATTAGACATTATTGTGATAAATTGAAATTATCGCTATATATTAGAAATCATTGCAAGTTAATCATAAGCTATCACCGGGGAGTAGTAAAAGGCCAAAAAATAATTTATTTTACATTTTCACCATTTGTTCTCTATTGAAGGACATGTTATATCTCTTTTCCTCCTAACAACCTTTTCAAAGTTCTGAATTATATCTTGGTTCTCTCCATTAATTTCAGAACCCTTGGATACAACTTTCTCTTTTCCATCTTGTTTGCAAATTCTTGCTATTCCCTATCTCCTTCTTTCTCCCTTCTGTTGGACTTGTCCTTCATGTTCTGCCCAATGGACTCTCTTGATGTTTCCTTGAGCAAGAAAACTATTTCCATCCTTCATTTGCTTTGCAAATGTTTCACCATTTTCAGAGTGGGTATTTGGTGATGTCTCCTTTCTAAACACACTGAATAGTCTAGTCTTCCTCTTTCTTGGTTTTTCAGATTTGGTACAAGCTTTTTTTTATACTCTATGTGCATTTTCCTTGATTGCTTGATTAGGGGGAATCTCTACTAGCATTGACTACATCATTTCAGCAGCCAATTTGGTGCCATTGTCAATATTAGACATGCTTAATGACTCTATGCAACTAGGAATTTTTTCTAGTTGTTCAGAAAGTTCTCCTAAAATCAAGGGAAATTTATCATCTATGGAATTTTGTTTTTCAAACGTAATGTTCTGGTTCCTATGAATATCATGTTCCTCACCCAGTTGTAACCTTGCTTAATGCCTAGAGACCTTAGCAGATTCTGACTTGCTCACCCCTTTAGATAAGGTATCCTTTTCTCTGTGGAATTTGGTCCCCACTTTAATTATCCATCCATGTAGTTCACCAGAGGGCCATGGTTATGTTAGAATATGAACCACCTGAGTTGGTTAGCTTTAGCAAGCCCTAGGATAAAAGTTTTCTTTTGTCTTTTCCAATATTTACATCCTTGCTATTTGGAACTGAAGCATCCTTATTACCCTTAAAATATCTTCGACTGATTTGCTTGGATTCTGTTTTGAATTTATCCTCCCTAATTCTAGATGAGGAAACAACCAATCCAGTCTTATGAAAAAACTGGCACCCACCTTCATCATGTTGGCTATCAACCCAATAAAAAGAATCCATTTTTTTCCTTTGGACTTTTTCATTCCACCAAGTGAGTAAGATTTTGAGTCCCCCTTTCACTCAGAGGCCTAGAGTGTGCCATTTCAGTCAACGTTTCAGGCTCAAGTTCTTCAAAAAACCAAGTTGTATTGATCCATACCAATTTGTCAACCATATTTAATGCATCGGCTTGGGATTGTTCACCTGGTTCCATAGAATCAAGATAGTTTAAACCAGAAGAGATAAGGCGGTTTTGTAATTTTTTACTAAACCCAATATCATATAGTGCTGCTGACTTAAGGTTCTTCATATTACAATGTCAAAATTCTCTTGATCTTTCATGGTGCCACCTTTGTCATTCTTGACTCTGGCATGCAGTTCATCATCTTGCTTATCACCAACTTGGGCTGCCATTTTCTCACTTTTTTCATTACCACCAATGACCCTTTTTTCATCTTACTCATTTCTGCCTATTTCTCTTGGTTCATCACCTTCCTCCTCGCCGCCCCTGTACTTTATTTCACTAGATTCATCAAGCACATCACTGGGTTTAGGTTTATCAACTTCCATAGCTTCAGACCCAAGCCTCGGCAGGCTGTTTCTCCTTGTTCTACACTTTCGTCGTAGCTCCACTCCTGGTAACAACATTGATGACTGGGACAGGTCGTTGCTCCACAGCAATCAGCTGAATATTCTGAGTAGGGGCACTATTTCTTTCTTGAATCTTGGCTATCAGCTGCGGGCATTGCTCAATCACATGGTCGACAGCTTTGCAATATCGACATGTCATAGTTGGGTTCCGACAGTCTCTAGCTAAATGTCCTGCCTGGTTACAGTTATAGCACACAACCTGGCCTCGTCCTCTGCCAGCCATACCACCACGACCATGACCTCCAAAAGTTCTGCGACCTGATGCACTACCATGGTAACCATATCCATCATTGCCTTGGCCATCGTTTTGTACCCGATAAGCATCATAAGTTCGTTCTCTCATGAGGTCAAAGCTGCGAAACTCATCTTTGTTGTGTCCCACTGACTTACAGAACTTGCAATAAGGGTTCTTAGGGACTTGCACATACCACTACAGAAGATAGCAGTCTTCAGGTTGATGCTGGCCCATTGTCCTACAGTTCTCACAATATAGAACACTAGGGTTGAATGGGTTTGGTGCACCAGAATTCAAGAAATTTCTTACCACAGGGCACTGTTCCTTGTCGTGACCCTCTGTCCGATATCATGTACACCAAACCTATTCGCGACTAGCTTTCCCTTTTTTCATATCACGAAGCTCCAGAGCCATTGCTGTCAACTGCGCTTGTATTTGAGCAATACTATAATTATCTTCAACAGGGGCTGTTTCAAGCTTCATAGCGATTTCCAAAGCCTCCTGTTGATCCGCAACCTTCTATTGCAGGAGTGGAGTCTTGATGTGTGGTAACAAAGCTGCGATGAACCATTTCTTATGCTGCGCGGGTCCAATAGTGAAACTAACTTGATCTAGCAGAACTTTGAACCTCTGATAAAAGTCCCACACTGATTCTCCTTACCGCTGCTGAATTTCCTTTAGTTCAGTGATACACTGCGACTCTGATTTAGGCTTCTTAAATTCCTTTATCATTAATGCTGCTTTTATATCAGCCAAGACATGGTTCTGAGTACTGGAAAAATTCATGAATCAAGTCAAAGCGCGGTCTCTAAAAGAAGTAACCAGCTGCACTCTTCTCGTATCTTGATCTGTAATGTTCTTAGCAGTCCACACTGCTTCGCATAAGAACCAGAACTGTTTTGAATCCTCTGATCCAGTTCCTTTGAAAATAGGGAGCTTAATGTTGTCATTCATATGGGCCATCGTGGATCTAGGGGGGGGGGGGAGGGGGACTGGTAGTAGGCAGGGGGGAACTTACTAGGGTAGACTAACCTGCGATAGGAATACTCAGGCTAGGGTTACTTTCAGACTGCGACGGGTTCTCAAGGATAATAGGTCTTCGCTGCGGGGTTATCGGAGGATTTCCAACAGAAGGGGTTTCTTTGGGCTCTGAGGCTGCTGGACTTATGGGGTTAGAATCGGTATTCTGACCTAGGGTATAGGACTCAAAATTTCTCTTGTACCTTTTGCCACTTCGCAGCAAACCACTTTGCTCGTCGAAGGTACTTTCACTTGCAAACATAGGTTAGTAATACTAAATCTAACAGTCTAATTCAATGAGTAATATACCTTTTTCAGCCAATAGCATTTTAATTCTCAAACTAAATGAATTCAAGTACTTACCCCTTGGTCCTTTGAAGAACTGTCATTCGGCTTCGCTGAAAGACGTACTTGTGTCAATGGCGAACTCCGTCACAAATGCTTCAAGGGTTCGCGTTGTCTAGAAATCAACAGCTCGGGATATCTCGTTGTTCACCCTTTTCAATATATTAATTCTTACGAGGGTCCAATCAGGAAACTGACCTTCTTGGAAGTTCGTCCTTCTCTCTGTTAACCTGGATAACCACTGGTGCAACTCTATGTGGATACTACAAAAGAAAATTTCATAAACATCAGAGAAAATGTACCTTTGTAAAAAGTCTTTTGAACTACGACATGGATATTTGTTCTCTTGTACAGCAAAGTTCAGATAAGTCTCTTCAATCCAATCACCGATTTCTTTCACTGAGGGTCTTCAAAACATAGCCCTCGAGGTACGACGTAAACCCCTCTTAAGCAGATACTGAGTTCAACCGGCAACGGAACCAATTTGTTGGGCTTAGGGTAGACCCGGGTTCTATACTTTTGTCTTTGCACCAACAAAAGACCCACAGTGTTGGCCCTTTCGGCAACAACCTGCGAACAGGTTGCAGTCTCACCCGAAACATCTATGGGGTGCCGCAGAATCAGGTTTCTGCAAGCAGAAGAGGGATATTACTGTACCTTTAGCTTCTAACAAATGATAATCATGAAATACAGAGCTTTGATATTCACTTTTTTAGCTTCACGGTTAAATAAACAAACAGTGCCTTGCTTAACCCTTTACTGGGAATTCACAATGAAGTTAGTATTTAGCAGTGATCTTACTTATCAGTTATATAATTATTAATGCATAAAAGAACATAACAACAACACAACAGAACCACAACACATGATATAACGTGGTTCACCCCCAGTTTAGGGGCTACGTCCACAGAACTGTGTTTTATTCAACTCTTAACAAAAACCACAGTTCTGATCTGCGCACTCAGCTGCAGATCCCTTCAATTCCTCAAAGCTGTGCACTAAGTTGCATATCTCTGTGCACACAGCTGCAGATCTTCTTAATCACCCAAAACCCTCTGCTCACACAACTGCAGAGGTCGTCCACACACACATCTGGGACTTAACCTTTTTTACAAAACAAGCCTTAGCTTCGCATCAATTCATCTTACATCAAAAGTCTAAACTAACTTCTTTACAAGAGTGCTTATTTATAGTGCACTTATTACAAAACCATGGGTTTAAACCATGGGCACCCCAAACCCTAAACCTTGGACTTAAACCATGGGTTTATTACAAAAAGAAGGCTTTTACTCAACCCCGACACCCCTAAGACTATTTTGAGTTGCAACTCCACTTACAAGCTTCCACAAAAACCGCGGAGTTACCAAAATTAAGGACCGTTAAGGTGCGCACCCCAACATGCATATCTATTAACATCCACTATATCCTAAGATTTGGAATGTTTTGTGTCATGCCCGTTAAGTTTCCCTCAACAATAACTAGTATGGTTGTCAGTCCCTTTGCAGGTTGTGGATCTTGTACTCGTACTCTTGGATGGCTAGCAGGCTACACTAGCCCTATATCTGCATCATGTTTCCACTTTTGGTGTTTCTACTCATGCCACAACAACATTTTTTGTGTATTGCTAAATATTTCAAAAAACTTAAAAATTAAATATAACAAAATGGAAACTCACCAATATGCCCCCAAGTTGCTCCAAGTGGAAGTACTAGGTCTAGATCACCATGAAAGTACAAACCAGAATAAGGAAACTCCTCAACTTCCAATACCTATCAGCTCCACTAAGAGTGAAACTCACCATCAAATGTGGTCATGGTTGATCCACCCCAAATTATCATGAATAACTCACTTCACCGAACCAATATTGGTTCTCAAGGATCTAGGGGGGTAAGTGTGAAGCTTGAGCTTATACATGGAAGTCTCTAAAAAAATAATAATACTAGTATATTTCCATGGCCAAAGTTCTTCATCCTACCTTCTTTTCACTCTGTAATTTTGTTTTCTAAGTTATCCAACAATCCCATAGACGAATCAAAGATAGTACCCTTGAGGTACGCCACTCCAATTTGCATATGGTTCCTTATTTCTATACCTAAGGATGTGGTACCTACTACTCTTATGATATTTGTCACAATCACTTTCAATGGGAATATTGACATGGAGGAAATTGCTACTTATGAACTAGTCTTTTGAGTCCTCGACACATAGTATGCATTTCCATACTCTTGAAATGAAAGGGAACCTACCCATCATAAGGTCCCTTTTAAGTTGACTACTTGTCCTCTCCTAGAGAAACCCATGATGAAGTATATGTCATCAATAGTAATCTCAAGAGTCTCTTCCTCAATGTTAAACACACCTTGATCAACATCCCAATAACTTATCAAACTTTGGAGTAAACTTCTTTGTGCCCTCATATTTAAATTTATGAAAAACTTCAACAATCCACACTGGAGCAAGGAAGTTAGTGTCCATGGGTCAACAAAATCATCTCTATCAAGCTGCTTGTTCTCTCTTTCATGCCATACAAGATCCTTGCTACCAAATTTATGTTCATGGGTTAAAATGCTATGTTTAAAATTTTGTACTGCATCAAATGCTAGCAATCTTATATATAGTGGCGCATAACACACTGAAAATCCTCTATACAATAATGTTTTTAGGGGAAGAATTATACTTGATATTACTTTTCCAATGTGTACTCTGTGAGGGAAGTAAATTCACTTTAAATATTGAAATTTTGACAGAAAACTAATATTTAAACCATTAAAAGGAATGAGAACCGATAGGAGATCTACTTGGAACAAGAAAAAGTGGAGTTGGTGTCCCGGATTGACCTTTATCAATGATCAAAACTCTGGGTATTTTTTCCCTCCACAATGCTAAAATCCCAAATGAATTTTTTTACACTATTTTACTATTTGTTGTAAATTTTTTAAAATTTTACCCACTTTTCTATAGTTTTTATTTTGTGCCACAACTAATACTAATGCACATTTTGGTTAGTCTGGTCTTTGTAAGCAGGTGAACATAGGACTAAGGTCATTTTCCAACTTCAAGTGGTCCATTTTATGAGGTTTTCTCTTTAAATTGACATATAGGCTAGGTCACTATCATCATGAATTTTGCATTTGACCTTGTCATTTTTACACCTTAGGACCACTTTTCACAGACTGCAACATTAGTCCTCTTTTTTTAAAGTAAATTCATTTTTCTTTCCATGAATAGAACCTACCTCACATGGGTCACCCTAGTTAGCACCTTAATTGTCATTTTGGTTCCCATGCTGCGTTTTGGATAGGTTCAGAAGCCTTGATAGTTTTGTCATGACCTTAAGAAGAAACCACATATATTTCTTTCACATCATTCTGAAAACCCCCTAGGAGGATCCCACTCATATGGAGTCTCCTTTAATCTCTTTTCCGATTATTTAAACATGAAAAGATTGTTGATCAACAATATTTTTTCTTAAACGCTCATTAAAGGATTTGAAAGAATGTCCGTCCGGTATAAGTTTAACCCTTTTATGAATGGACTAGTTACGAAAAATGAATACTCTAGTCAACCTTGGCTAGAAGATTTCTCCTTTGTATTGTGTTATACTTTTTCTAACCTAGGGGACTAAATTTATGAAAAATAACAACCTATAGAGTTTTCTTTGTTTTTTAGACTCTTTAAAACTGAAAATACTAACAAGCACTAAACAACTCGGGCTTGAAAAAATACATGAGACGATATATGGAGTTTTCTTTGAGTTTTTCATACTCCCTAATATTGAAAATGCTAGCAAGCACTAATTGACCCGGGCTTGAAAAAAATCCACAGGTCGATAACCATATTGGGCATACTTCTATCTCTTTTTCGAGCCTGTTAAAAAATGAAGAAGGTACCTTAAAAGAGAAAAAGGGAAGGTAATAATCCCAAATGTCTCTCGATATAATATGTAAGGTAATTACATATTTATCTTATTAGATAAATAAATATATTTTTTAGAATTGAAATGATGATATTTACAATAAATTTGTTCATCTTGTATATATATATCCTTCTAATGCTGACTTTTACATAAATAATTAATTACATAATCTAATAATTATTAATTTATTAATAAATGTAATATACGTTTGGTATATTACAAGTTATTTTGCTCTAAAAAGTTTCGTCCACAAATCTTCTATGAGCATGCTGCAACTAGAATTTTTTCCACAAATAACGGTGCCATGGTTTAACAATTCTTGAAATAATGGTCGCATTTCCATTCAAATATTTTCAAGCATATGATTCTATAGATAAACGAATAACAACTATATATATTATTCTTTCGACATTCTAATCCGGTGGTGTTCTTTTGATCTTCTAATTTGATGTAGATTTTTTATATTTCAACATGTTTTGATATGGTTTTCTTATCTGTAGCGACAACTACTAATAATGTAATTACTTATTTGTTTGACGATCTTGTCTTTAGTTGTTCTCGGGGAACCTTTTGATATTGAGATTATAGAACATTTTGAGTTACGACCACTGGTAGAATGTTCATCTCTTTATTTGTCGCAACATCTTCTTGGTTTCGTTCTACTACGTTAACATGATTAAGGTCATCTTTGACGCTTTTATTTTCATAATTGCATTTTCTATAACTTCAATTTTTTCATAATTGTTGTTAACAATGACTTCATTTTTAACCGTATTTTGTGTTTTATTACAATCTACGACATTGTTGTTTTCTTTACAATTGATATTGACATTGTGATTGTCAATATCATCTTGATCTTTCATATCCTTGTCTTCTACCTCTTTTGTTTCATCGTACTTGTTATAGTCTTCCTTAACAAGTCCTTGTTCTGGAGTTTCACTAGACAATTTTAGAGATTTTTCCACTGGCATATTTATGTGCCTTACTTCCCTTCCTTGTAAGAAGTTGCATCGAAATTATGGTAGATGTACATATTTTTAACCGAGTATCGTATTTTGAGGTTTGTAGTCGGGGTGTATTTTGTTATCCCTCCCGGAGTCTGGTGGCCTGAATCTTTTGTGAGGAGGGATATAAGGAGGCGGTCGTCATGGAATCCCTTCATTTTTGGTTGAAGTAGTGACTTCGAACTCTTCCCTACTTAAATATTTAGGATTTGTTGTCGTACCTTTTTCCTTTTTACTTAAGAACTTGGGAGCCGCATTTGCTTCTTCTGTTGGGAGTGAAAATTCAGTTTCCATCTTTCCCTTGGTTGATATTTTGGAGACCATAACCGCTTCTACCATCGTAGGTTCCATAGTAGTTTCATGATTTCCCACGCTTGAGAAGTGAGATGTCGTAGCCACTTCTTCTTCATAGGATTCTTCATCATTTTCTCTCAACATTGTCTTGGTTTGAACAATAAATTATCCAGGGTATAATCTTTCTAGAAGTTCTTCGTTGATTCCATCTCCATCAATTGTTTCTTCTAGGTTCGTTTCTTGACTATTTTCAGTTTCGCTTTCTTTTTCACATGTTTGTTTCAAATGGGTTTTTATCATTTCCTTCATAATTTTAAATTGTTCTTCATATTTTTCCCACTTTTTGTTTACTTTCTTGATTCCTTCAAAAAAATTATCCTGTGATGACTACATTTCTATCTTCGAAGTCTTGAGAATTTTATTTTTTTTAATAATAATAATAATAATTAATTAATTGATATTATTTTTATTATTATTGTTTTTATAAACTATACATATAGTTTAATATATAGTTTTTTGTTTAAAATATACAAACTATAATAATATAATAATAATGCTTATTATTATTAATAGTTGTAATATATTTATATTTGAATTTTTTTTAGGGTTTTGGTGAAGAGTAATGGTATGGAAGAGGAGTAAAGGGTAACAAGTGGACAAAGTGTAATGATATGGATCAATTTATGGTTTAAAAATTATAATAATAAAACTATGAGCTAGTTTTATAAAACCATTGACTGGTTTTATAAAACAATGGATTGGTTTGTTTTTTCTTTTCCTTTTTATTTTTACTTTATTTTATTTTTGTTTCCTTCTTTTTTCCTTTTCCCCTTTCCCTTCTTATTTTTCTTTTTTTTTCTCTCCCTCTTGGAGATTCCTTTATTTCTTCAAATATTTAGTAATTAAATGGAACCATAAGCTGCATTTTTTTCTATTACATTGTAAAAAAATTATTTGACCACAGGTTAGCAACAAATGCTTTGATACCACTTGTAAGGTAACACCTTAGATATTTATCTTATTAGATAAATAAATTTATTTTTTATAATTGAATTGATGATATGTACAATAAATTTGTACAGCTTATATATTTTTTTTTCCAAGAAAAAAAAGTGTAATTTTATTTCAAGCCGAGGCGATACAAAATTACATTCTATAGGTGCTTAAGCACATCCGAGACAAGACCATTGGTCTATAAAAAAATAACATAAAACAATAATATTACATGAGTTTTCTAGGAATTAGGGATTTTATAATAATCCTCTAATTTCCCTTTCTTCCCTCTCTTCTTTGTTTTCACTTCTGTCCATCCCCCCTGCTGAGGTGCAGCGACAATCAATTCTTTACTCACCTGCTCTACTGCTGGCTGGACAGGCGTTTTATCTTTATCTAAGTCTGAATTTTCTTATTCATGTGCACACTTTGACCCGATTAAGGAAATATCCATTTGTTGCTCCATGATTGCTTCCTTACCGGAAGTTGTTTATTCTGAATGACGTACCTCCACTGTTTCCGCTATATGCACTGTTTCCTCATTGTCCTCATCCTTTTGTTGTTCTGCTGGTTCGCCCTCCTCACCCTATGAATCCTCATCAAAGAGGGAGCATATTCTGCCTGCCATGTTTTCCTTTTTGGATGCATCCCCTGTTTCTTTTTGGGGAACCGTTTTGAAAGAGGGCACGAATCTTGTAAGTGTCCTGTCAAATGGAAAAATATGCATCTAAAAGCAGTATTTTCATAGTCCAATGCCTGGATCCATTTATGCTTTTCATAAATCAGCTGGACTCTATCAGGAAGACCTTTGCTGAGGTCGATCTCCACACAGATTCTTGCATAAGTAAATAACCCCTGCTCATTCAAATCAGAATCACTTTTAATGAACTTCCCAAGCAGGTTGCCAATGTCTTCCAGTACTAGGTGATGCCAGAAAGGAAGGGGCAGGTTGGGCAACCGCACCCATACCGGCATTTTGGTTACCACCATCGAGCTGGCATCAAACTCAGGGAACCAGGGGGTTAAGAATAGCCCCGCTCTTCCCCAAAACCAAGGACCCTGCTCAATGATCTTCTGATAGTATTCCTTTGATTCAAACTGTACAACAAAAAATCCTTTGGAACATAAAATAATTTGACAATTTGTTGTCCAGTGTGTATAGATCCAGTTATGAAGATCAAAATATCTGGGCCAAAAACCATTAAAACGGCAGATGAGAGCATGTGTTTGTAGAAAACTGAATAGTTGTGTTACCTCTGTATTCTTGACCTCCAGAGATGGGATAGCATCCAGTTTCTCCACAATATACGGCTTGGGTTGTGTAGATGGTGGAGCTGCTGTGGGCTATGGCCCCTTTGTACAAGCTGCATCTTTGTATGAAGAGGGACCTGTTGTTCCTCTGTTCCCAAATAATCCCCCCCGCAAATGATACAGCACATGCATAGTAGAATTCTTGCTAATCTAGCAATCCCTCAATGTATCACCCTCTTCCAGCACTTTACCCTCATGCAGAATGTAAAAAAGAGTTGAGGAGTAGCCCTCTTTCTGCACTATCAAGGTTTTTAGAGTCTCCTCTATATCTTCAGCAAAAACCCACAGCAATAAAGTTTTTCCTGATGGAAATTTAACAAAAATCTGAAAATTTCCTACAGCTGTCTTAAATCCCGAATAAAAAAGACAGGTAGTAAAATCATACTCTTCATCTTCGGAAAGATATGCCTCTACCGGTCTTGAATAGATCGGGAAGCTCGCCCTTCTCTCCTTACCCCTGTGATGACCAGCACTGATGGGGCATGCAACCCAAAAGAGTTCTGCATACTAGTACTGAAATGTCCGGAGAAAGCCGCAGTGAAAAAGAAAAGGACCCGTCCTCCTGTCCTCACCACTCTAGGAATCAATCCTATGGAGGCAAGTCGCCCCAAAATCCACTGAATGTTGAAAAAATAGTTTAAAAGCAGTATAATAAAAGGCATCCAAAAAAAGACTGGAATACTACGAACTCCCTTGAACCCATTGAGAGTCGCAAACAGTGCCATCATCTTTCAAAATCGCGGCCAAGAAATGCAAAGCTATGCATGCATCATCGTCTTCGATCTGCAAGCCCTGCAGAAAAGAAAGATGGACAAGACCAGGGTTGTCCTGACGGCCATGTTCTTCTTCGGCGGCTAGGGTAAAACCTAGGGTTACAGCGCTCATCTTTCTCCTCCTCCAAGCATATCCAAAGATGGAGAATCTATTTATACATTAAAAACAACAATTACATAAATCCAAAATTGTAATTTAGACAAAATTCAAATTTCCATAATCACAAACCATGCTATTTTCGTACAACTTATATATATATATATATATATATATATATATATATATGAAGAGANTGTCCTTCTAATACTGACTTTTACATAAATAATTAATAACCTAATCTGAAATTTAATAATTTATTAATAAATGTAATATACGTTTGGTATATTACATAATAGAAACAAGTCAAATTTGTCATTGAACATAGCACCAATTTTGAGTCTATCAATAGTTGGGTTATAGTATTTGGCATTAGGTTTTGAACCTTGATCATAGATTTTAGCACTCCTTTGATTGGTTACTCTTCCAATCATATGGATAATCTTTTAGTGTCTCCTACATTACGCATTTACATCGTTGTTCCCTTATCTCTAAAACTACCCAAGTCACTTTTGTGTCATGCTCACTGTTCAAGGATATAGCCTGTGTTGATGATTTTGTAGTTTCCTTGACCTCATGTTTCGGCCATTCCCCAATGTCAATCCATTTATTCATATCTTTGGTGGTACGTTCTAGAAAACTTTGTGTTGGTTCCAAATTAACTTAGTTCTTTATTTTTCCTCGTATTGGATGATGTGGGATTCCTTAATGCCTCCATTCCAATGTGCCTCCTCCCATTGAATTCAACTCATCTCGCTATAGGAATGAGGTCTAGAGTTTCGGTAGTATCTTGCGAATTGCAATCATCAGTGGTGGTCTCCCTCACTATTGGTTAGTGGGAATACATCAATGTCTCATACTCTATGGATTCTTAAGGTGTTTAACTTTAATAACATCTATTCACACCTGTTAGGATGTACTTGGTAGCTTGGGGCCAATTTTCATTATCGATGGGTTCCCTTGAATTTAAAAACAATTTACATCAATGACTAGTAATCAAATGATATCATACATGTTGAATTCAACTCATCTATTAGCATGGTTAGAATTCATACCTTTAAGCGGTTTGGATTGAAGACCTTGCGCCAACACTAGCATTCTCACATTTTTCTATTTGCTCGAATTGCACAAGAATATGTCACACCTTATATGACACATGGTGAGACATAGATCCACTTTGTTCTTTTGTGGCTATGATCTCTAGTTTGAAATATATCCACCTTGTATTCTTGTGACTATGATTAGTTTTCGGCAATTGATACACTTTGTTCATTCGTGGTCGTGACCCATTTATTTCTCACATGGATCCACTTTGTACTTTGTGTGGCCATGATAGTTACATCGATTATACATATATGATGGATCTACACTCTATATTTATGGTAGTCATTTTGTACATGGACATATCTATCCCAAGTATACATTTGTCTGACATCCTTTTTGTATTTCGGGTACATTGTTGAGACTAATATTTTTGGATTCTCCCATTTTGTTGACTCCATGTCTCATTCCAAATTTTTTAATAAGACCATCATGCTCCCATCAGCCCAAATCAACACTTCTCCCTCTGTGATGATAGTTAAATGATGGCACTTCAAATGTCGACTATTGCTTACACATAAGGACACTATGGATGGAAGAGCCCTGATTTGGTATTGGATGCAATGGACTTAGTCATTTAGTGATTCCCTATCACTTATAACCTTTGTAACTGAGTTTGGATCCAAAAACACTCCTAATGAACTATGAACCAATGTTTTACACCCTTTTTTCTTTCACTTTGAAAGAAATTTCCATTAAAATCCTGAAAACACTTGTTTCCTTTGGTTTTAAGGCATGTTAAACACTTGTTTCCTTGGAATTCCAAGTGTTACCCCACTAAAAGTTCCAAAAAACAAATAAAATTTCGAACTAGGAGTATTTTGGGTGATTTTGGAAACTACCCCTTGTTGAAAGTACAACATCATGAGTAATTCTCCAAGGCGATATTATGTGCATCCAGGAATGGGCCTCATGTGTTGAGCTAGGGAGCTTAATTTGGACTCAAGTTCCTAGAGTAGAATTCTTGGGTTGGATTTAAGAACGACTAAGCCTTTCGTATAAAGGTTATTCCTCATGTGTTGAGATGAATGATTTTATTTTTTAAAGAGATGATGTTGCAAATTCTTGTTGGACAAGGCTCCGAACTTGTGTGTCAAAGTCAAATTATCATGTGGAATTATAGTTATAGTAGGTTCCCATGAGGTGTACCTCCAATTATAGAGGTAATGATTTGCATGTTGAAGCATTTAATGCTATGTGATGCATTACTAACCATGGACATTGATTGCTATTAAGTCTCCTTTAGAGATTGGCCACCTCTAAAGTGAATTACTTTAGCATATGATCTTTTGGTTTGGAGTAATATAATATGATCACATCATCCAAAAAATATTCTTAGTATAATATAATAAGATAGTAATTAAAGTTAACACATATTGACCATGTAGTAAAATATAAGAGATAAATATAAATGCATAGAGATCAAAGAGAATTCGAATTGCTCATGCAAATACTTCAGTTAACTAAAGTGAACTCAAATTGTTAAAGCTTAAGTTAAAGTAACAGTGTATGCATGGTTAAATATTGTTAAAGCTTTAGTTAAGTTAACGATGTAAGCCTCAGTAAAACATTGTTAAGCTTCAGTTAAAGCAACAATGTATGCGTCAATTAATTAAAGGAGAGATCACAATCGTCACTTCAGTAAATCAATCAACATGATTATAGTTAGGATTAGTTAACTAAAAGTGTAAATAAAAATAAATTAGTTAACTGAAGTGTTTTTCATGACGACACTTTGGTTAAACTAAAAGACAATACTTTAGTTAAACTAAAATATGGCACTTAAGTTAAAAGACAACATGTTACACTGAAATCTTGTCATCTTGATCCATGTGTCAACCTTGTGCCTAATCCATAAAGTTTCCATAACTAAAGTGCATTGAGTTTGAACTTTCCCCTAGCTCTTTTTCCTCCTCTAGGAGGGCTGGCTCTCTTACTCCTATTGAAAGGTGTGCTGTCACTCTTTTAGTTCATGAAAAGAGCGCCACTGGCACTCTTTCTCTTAATGCAAGGTGTGTCGGCACTCTGTCTCCTACTACTAACTGCACTAGAGGTGTCTTGAGGGAAAAAAATGAAGTTTCGAGGCCCTTCTAGAAGATGGATGAGGTGGAGGATCATACCTAATTTCTAGGTTAGGTGGAATTCGGTTCCCTAACCTATGGGGAAGATCCCTTAGACCCCTCCTCCTAATCCTCAACCTACTATAACCATTTAGCCTTATAAATTAAACCCTCTCTCCATGGTGAAGGGAGGACGGACTATGGTACTCTTATGCTAGTGGAATTTCTAGGTGATCCCTATCATCCTTTGGGAGGCAAGATCACATCCTTTGGGAGGCTTACCATCACTCCTTGGAGGCTTGGATTGGATTGTTGGATCGAAGATTGCAGCGTTAAGGCTAGGTTGTGATGTTCTTTCTTATGTAATTCTATGTATCTCCTCGATTACAATAATACAAATCTCTTTCCATAAACATTATTGTGTTGATGATGTTTAGAGATTTCTTCTTTAATTGTTAGCTTAGATAAATTCATGTTTAGATACACATGTACTGTTTGCTTGTTTCCACTTTCTCTATAGGGTTTCGCAGCTCAAGATATGAAGGCTTTAGAGCTTGGATCAACAAAGAGAGAAGAGGATTTGCAGACCTCAAGTAAGTGATATATATGTTAACTTGAATTTATATTTGATCTAGGAAAGTAGATTGTATTATGTACTTGATTTTTTCTAGATCCACTTGGAATAGGGAGATCTGACTTGAGTCTGCTTGAGTAGATTTATCCAATAACAAGTTTGGCGACCATACTAGGGATAGAAATAGATTTGATTTCATTTTGTTTTTGATTTCATGTATCTTAAGCAATCCTTTTTCTGGCCTCTAGAGACCCTCCCTCCTATATATTTTATCATAGAAGAGTTTATGGGACCTCCTTGACTCTTTTTGGGTTTAGTACTAGACTTCTAGCCCTTCGCCCTGAAGAGATCTAGCCTCTCTGGCTCTCTGGCGCACCTGGGTAGTGTATACAGAGTGTTGACACCCTTTCCCTCAAGTGACAATATGCCACTGACACTCTTTACCAGTGTAGTAAGTGTGTCAGTCCTCTCTGGTGCTCTGGTGTAGTGTAGTAAGTGTGCCAACCCTCTCAAACTCAGAGATATACTCAATTTTCCTTCATTTTTGGGTTTTGGGTTGATGGATTATGGTTTGTAGGATGCATATGATAGTCATAGAGCCCCTAGGTATAGCATTATCTCTATTTGGAGTGGATTTTGTTGAAGTTTGGGATGTTTACTATTCAAGTGAGTGACTTGGTTGTAGAGGTAAATTTCAATCCCCCACCTCCTGGTTTAGTCTTGTCATCCCTAATCACATTACTTGATATTTCTAGATCTATTCAGATCATTATATTTGATCTCCAAACCCTTCCCCCACCCTCAATCATTGATTTTTGGATGCATTTTGGTATATTTGGAGCAATTCTAGAGTGTTTTGGAGTTGTTTGGATGCTTGTCATTTTCCTTTTGATTTCTGAATGATTGGAGTGTTGTAGATATTCTCTCATTTTATGTTTGTAGATCTGAAAAGAGTTTAGTTATCAAGTTTCATTTTGATACATGCATTTGAAAATCGAAGTGCTTCCTTCCTTTGTGTTATACATTGTTAAGATTTGTTGAATCTTTGATTCCACTTGTTATTTTTGGACTATTACTGCAAAAAGTTAGAATTGTTGCACTCTAGGAAAAAAATATTCTTTTCTTTACTATTCAGATTCATATTGGTTTGAAAAAAAAACTCAATCCAGAGATCAATTTAAAAAAAATTAAAAAAAAAGCGAGCCAAAGAATTGATGTTGGTATTTTCAAGAAAACTCTTTCCCTACCTTAGGTAGCTTTCATCAAAAGAGAAATGCACATCATCATGTAGCTAGGGTTTTCATTCTTTTTACATTTCCTGTCTACATGTCATGCATCCACTTAACTGCATGAGATAAAATTAATGATAGATTAGGATTAAAATCATTTATTGACTATGTGTAAGTTAGTGACGTGTTTCGGCATCGTTAAGTGTGGCAACTGTCGTTTATTGCTTGCACTGCATCCCAAGTGCTTGCAGTTCTTCCATGTACCAACATGTATATCGAAGGGATTTTCATGTACCTTTGGGTATATAGAAAATTACTTCACCTACTCGGTAGTATATCAGAATTATCTTGTTGAGTGGTTGTGCATTCGACAGCACCACTACGGAGTTGAGCTCCCCCATACCTAGTGTATATTGGGAGACCCCTCTAGTATTCCCGTGACCAACCAAGTTAAACTTTTGGTCATCTTGGCATCACAATACACCGAGAACAACACTTGAGGAGATTACTATGCATGTGTTGTCTAGGTAGTCGGGTATTCAAGAAAGGGTACAGTCCCAATCCTCCTTGTCACATTTTTCTATTGGACCCTACGATATATAGCAAGTTGTGAAGCCTTGATAATCATGTGAGGATCCTGACTTTTGATCCACTCCTATTCACACAGTTTGCTTGTTTCTTTTATACTTGAGTAGTGTTTTATTTGTGTGGTACTTCATACATTCTTAGAGATTTAAGATATTGGAGACTCTCATAGGACCACCAGCCAAGAGAACCCTTTTCAGGGTATGTCTTTTTTTTCTCCCCCTTGTGGAGCTGTTGGTCCTCCCTTCATGGACACTTTGAGTCTTCCTGGATTGACTATCGGATTGCATGTGTCATTATTATCCAATCCTGTTATACCAAATGCACCTTTTGTTTTGGATAATGGTCCTTCACTGCATGAGCATCAACCTCATGTTAATCCTTCTCCTTCTTCCTCAAATATTGAATCAACTTCCCTTTCTTCCTCTTCACCTATTGAAAACTTTGATGTTAGTAAACTTTGATGAAAAGGAAGTCTAAGACGAAGAATACTAAGTAGAATATCACATCCCTAACCTATAATAGTCATGTTGGAAACCCATTAGCCACTAATCGTAGTGTTGAGAGTGTTGATGTGTCCATAAAAACACCTCGTAAGCCTAAGTTCCCTCGTAGACTTTGCAAGGGTGACCATCTTCTGAAATATTTTCATGGTCTATCCTAGGTTTTAGAAGTGTTTTCTAAGGCTTCCCAATACCCTATGTCATCAATATATGGTCTTCATGCTGATGATACCCATTCAACTAGTGACTCTGTGCTTAAGAGTCGAAAAGTAAAGGTCAAACATCCTTGCTTGCTATCTAAGGACATGCACCTTACTTACCTTTGTCTTCTCATGGATGAAGCTTCTAATTTGTTGGAAGATATTATTGTTCCTCAACAATGACTTCCAACAGGTTATCATAAGTTGTTGTCCCTTGACATCACATTGGTTGATAAAGTGGTCGATCCATGTCCAACCTTTGTCGATCCCACTCTTCCTTTGAAGGGCGAAGCCAAAGTGGTCGATCTAGTTCCATCCTTGACTAATCCCACTCTTCCTTTGGAGATTGAATTTAAAGTGGTCTATTTGATGTCATTTCCACCCGATCCCACTCCTTCGTCAAAGAGTGTTGATATTGAATTAGTCTCTTTGACACAATCTTCATCTTTTCCCTATCTTCCAATTGAGAGTGAACTGAAACGAGCTGAAGTTTTTGTAGTTAGTTCCAATTTTTCTATGCAAGAGGAATTTTTGTCTCTTTCAACATAACCCTCTCCAAGTAGTGAGGTTATTTCCTTTGACTGGAGTAACCTAACAGAATCTCATCTTCATTTGAGTGTTCCTTTCTAGATATCTATGCTAGTTACTGACAAGAGCATACTGCGCACTATTGTTGACAAAGGGGCTTCTGTTAGTATTCTATCCTCTACTTCTTGGAAAGCCATAGATTTTCCTCTGCTTGTGCTAGCCACCGATCAGATACTGGCTTTTAATCGAAGACCTACGATGCCTTTTGGGATCCTTCCTCATTTTCCTATCACTTTAGGAGGGAAAACTATGTGTATTGATGTTATGGTAGTCCAAGGTCCCTTAGATTTTAATATGCTCCTTGGGCATGATTACGTTTATGCCATGAAATATGTAGTGTCCACAATCTTTTGAGTGATGTATTTTTCCCATTATGGGAATATGTGACCATTGATCAAATTTCCTTTGTTAAACCTGACCATTGCATGACTCCTAGTCATCATACTTCCTTGAATATTCTGCATGTTCTTGTGGTTCCTTCCCCTTCTAGTTAGCTTCTTCCCATCATAAATAAAATGGGGCATGGCTCCAGCCTCTGGATATCATACTGGAGTTAAGTCACTTGCTTCTTATGTAAGGGGGCAACCCACCATCCTTTGGACATCATTTTGGATTAGAACTTCCTAGTGAGCATAGTTTCCATTCTGTGTCAAGCTCATTAAAAAATGAAATAGATGTCTGTGAGCATAGTTCCCTTTCTACGTCAAGTTCATTAAAAAATGAAACAGATGTCCTTGAGCATAGTTATCTTTCTGTTTCAAGCTTGTGTAAAAATGAAACAGGTCCCCACAAGCATAGTTATTTTATGTTTCAAGCTTGTGTAAAAATTAAACATGTGACCTTGAGCACAGTTCCTTTTTCGTGTCAATCTTGTTAAAAAATGAAACAGATTCTTCCATTGTGTCGAGACTCAACTTTTGAACCTTCATTTCATCTGCTCGTAAAGCAAATGAAATGAAGCTTGGGGGGCATGTACCCTACCTCTTTATATTGGGATTTAACTACTTAACAATTATATTTGGGGTAAGTTCCAACCACTGGACATCATGTTGGGAAATTACCTGTCAATGGGAGTCATTTTGAGCATAATTTATTTTAGTTTCAAGCTCGCTAAACCATGAAACAACACTTTGAGCATAGTTCTGATTCTGTTCCAAGCTCATTAAAAAATGAAGCAGATACCCTAAGCATTCTTTCAACTGATCTTCAAGATTGCTAAAAATAGTAAGAGTCTGTTGAGCTTACTTTTCATTTTCCATGCTCTAGTTAAAACATGAAAATTGGTTTGAGCTTACTTTATCACTTTTGCGTGCTCTAGATTCAAACAAGAAAAAGGTTCTGAGTGCCTTTTATACCTTCGGCGTTCTCATTAAAAACTCAGTGAAGAGGTATCGAGTGTACTTTTACTGTTTTTTAGACTCATTAAAATTGGATTATGAAAAAAGAACCCTAATTGAGTCCTCTTTAACCTCTTTTCAAACTCCTAAAATGTGAAAAGATTGCCGAGTGAACTTGTCTTCTTCATGCTCGTAAAAGGACTTAAAGTGTCATCTTCCTGGTGATATTTTACCCCTTTTTCGTACCAGGGGGCACTACCTATGAAAAAGGTGTACTTCGACCAATCATGACTGGAAGATTTCTCCTGGGCATCATTTTATACTTTTTTGGGCCTCGGGGACTAAATTTACGAAAAAGTATATGTTGGAGTCTTCTCATTCATTTCAAACTCTCTAAACATGAAACAATAAATGAGTTTGCTTTCATCAGACTCATAAAATCAAATGATGAAGGACCCTTTCTGGGAATTAACCCCTCCTTTCTCAGGTTCATAAAACATATGAGAATGGACTCATCGCTTGATGAGCTACAACGAGTGTTTGTTACCCTCTTTGAACTCGTAAAAATGAAAAGAGGCACTCATCCTTTGTGGTGGGGAAATTAAGGGATTATTTTGTGTTTCATTGTATTTATGGCAGTACATAGTCACTCTTGAACATGGCACTCATTTGCATGTGCATTTTAGTACTTGGGTAATCCATTTGTCTTCGAGTCCTGTTGATTCCATGAGTCTTCTTACCTCGCTTGAGTTGAGTTGTCCAAGAATACTCCCGCCATTAGTTGCATTAGGGGATTGGTATCATTCTCATGTCAATACTTCCAAGTCATGCCATACCCATGTTCAAGAGAAGTTTGGTCATTTATTCATTGTCTGCAATCATCTTACCTTCTATCATGTTGGTCATCTCTAAGTCAGTCTTGTATATCACTTTGTTGTCTAGTTTACTCTAAAATATCTATGATTGTGTTTCGTGTCAATGAGGGGGGATTCATTTTGGGCCTCCTTCTAAGAGTCTATTCATGTTGACTTCAACACCTCATCTAGGAATTGGACTTAGAAACCAAGTCAAGTACCTTGGGTCTACATGCCTCAATGGTAGGTTACCTCGCTTTCAATAGGAGTTTACATCATTGAGTCTTGATTGAAATATTCTACCGATTGTTCGACTCCAAATCCTTTATTCACACTCGGGAGGATGTACTAAGATGCCTTGGGAATCATTGACATCAATGGTGATTTACCTCGCGTTTGTTGAGAGTTTACATTAATGACTGGTAATCAAGTGGTTTCTACCATGTTCGACGTCAAGACATTGTAATCACATGCTTAGATTCGTATCGTTGTGGGTTCGGCTTGAAGACCCTATGTTATTTGATATATTTCCCAGGTTGTGATGGAGTTTGTTTTGAATCATATTACACTGGTACACTTTGTATTGGGCGTGGCTATGTTATCAACTCGTCATGGATCTACGCTTGTGTCTACTAGCCATGATTGTGTTCAGTCGGTCTCTACTACCATGGATCTGCATTGTATTGGTCGATACCCATGTTATGAGTCATATGATATTTGAGTCTGTTGTACTGGAACAACTTCCAACCAACATCCTTGCCTTCAATTTCTTCACTTCGCAAAGAATTCACATATCACATTCCTCTAACTTCATGCTTTGGGGGGCATTTTGTTACACCAAAATCTTGTCATCTTGATCCATGTGTCAACCTTGTGCCTAATCCCTAAAGTTTCCTTGGCTAAAGTGCATTGAGTTTGAACTTTCCCCTAGCTCTTTTTCCTCCTCTATGAGGGCTAGCGCTCTTACTCCTATTGAAAGGTGCACCGACACTCTTTCTCCTAATGAAAGGTGTGCCAACGCTTTGTCTCCTACTGCTAAGTGCACCAGAGGTGTTTTGAGGGAAAAAAAAAGTTTCGAGGCCCTTATAGAAGGTGGATGAGGTGGAGGATCATCCCTAGTTTCTAGGTGAGGTGGAATTCGGTTACCTAACCTATGGGGAAGATCCCTTAGACCCCTCCTCCTAATCCTCAACCTACTCTATTCCTTTAGCCTTATAAATTAAACCCTCTCTCCATGGTGAAGGGAGGAAGGACTATGGTACTCTTATGCTGGTGGAATTTCCAGGTGATCCCTATCATCATTTGGGAGGCATGATCTCATCCTTTGGGAGGATTACCATCACTCTTTGGAGGCTTGGCTTATATTGTTGGATGGAATATTGCAGTGTTAAGGCTAGGTTTTGATGTTCTTTCCTATCTAATTCTATGTATCTCCTCTATTATAGTAATACAAATTTCTTTCCATAAACATTATTGTGTTGATTATGTTTATAACTCTCTTCATTAACTGTTACTTAGATAAATACATTTTTAGATACGCATGTACTATTTGCTTGTTTCCACTTGCTCTACAGGGTTTTCCAGCTCAAGATCTGAAGGCTTTGGAGCTTGGATCAACAAAAAGAGAAGAGGATTTGTAGACCTTAGGTAAGTGATCTATCTATTAACTTGCATTTCTATTTGATCTAGGAAAGCAGATTGTATTATGTAATTGATTTGTTCTAGATCCACTTGGAGTAGGGAGATCTGGCTTGAGTCCTCTTGAGTAGATTTATCCACTAACACAACACTTAAGTTAAGACACTTGATTTACACCTATTGCATGATGACACTTAAGTTAGCTTGTTAACTAAGTGATCCTACATACAATTAAGAGGCAATTTTACTCTGAAGACAATTAAGCATGATTTAATGTCAAATAACAAAGGCATAACACAATTATTATGTAGGATTGAAGAAATCGAGGTGCACACCAATTATACAAGAAGGAAGTTCACTATAGTTCGCATGGGAGGAAAATTCCCCATGTAGTGATTCACTATTCCTTGCATGGTTGTGGTTTTGGCAAGTTATTAATGTATTGAAATCATTGCAAATTTCATTCGATCGATCTATATTATATATTGCTCTATATCTACACCTGGGTTGTCTGTTGTCTCTTATCTTGCACCTTGGGTGCTGAAAGCAATCTGCTATTTTAGAAGTCATTCTTTGTTATCTATCATAAGTATACTCTGAAGATTTGTTGGAGTTTTTAATCCTCGTAGTTTGAGGGTTTCCCCAAGGTACATCTTATGTTATGGTTGAATGATTTTATGTGTGTGAATGGTTCAATTATTTTCTAGTATTCAATATTTCCACACTCAAAGTTTTAAAGATCAAAGTTCAACATATTTTCACAAAAAATTCAACACCCCATCAGTTACAATTTCTCTCTACGACCCAATGGAAACTGTATCCACTTCCTACAAAAACATGTGAGATAGGGAATGTAGAGGGAATTTTCACAAATTAAGGTTATTATGTAGGGATGATATCAACTCCATCCATTTTAATCATTATCCCTGTGCTTTGATTCCCACTCCCCAGGTCCTGAAGTTGTTTCCCTCAAATAACTTCACCCCTTTGATATTCTTGAAGATTGGTCGAGATCCTTGGAGGAGAGTAGTAGGATATTTAGAATCAAGTTTTCACAATGTTATGAAATAGAGATAAGGTAAAATTGTACCTTATTCTACTATTCAATATATATTTGACATCTTTTCCTTCCCAAATGTTGATTTAATTTCATGTTTGAATGAATAAGTTCTCATTTTATATTGAAAGTTGATTGATAAGTTCATGCTCTTGTCCTTATTTCAATTTATCAATAATATTTTTAATTGTCAAAATATTTTGAGGAATGCATTATGGTTGTGTTTCATATTCTTGAGTTGAAGGATTGGAGCATATCTAGGAGCAAAGAAAACTAGGATTGATCGACAAAAACAAGGTGCATCATTCTCTATCGTTCAAACTCTTCGTATATTTTTTCTTGAATATAGAGTCTAATTTATTTATGGTAAAACATTATATGTATCTCTTATAAAAGCACAGTATTTTGGTGACCTCATCCTATTCATAGGATATATCTCCACCCAAAATAATTGGCAACTCTGCTGAGGAGAATCCGTCTGCTTTAGGATTTCTAGCTTGATTCCTCTAGTTTGCTTGGTTGTTTAGGAAATTTTGAAAGTTTGGATTAGTCTCAATATGGAAGAATAAATTCAATATTATTACTATAATTTTCCCTTCACCCCCCATTGCATGCCTAGGTAGGATCCCAACACTTCATTATTCTCTTTTGAAAAGAACTAGCCTTCAAGCTTGTAGTGAGGATGTACATCCACAACTTGGTTCCCTTGTTCAAGTGTTGACTACAACATTGAAGTAGTCTAGGGAACCAAGATCCTAGGTACAAGGCCTGAATACAACATTGAATTATTCCATGAATCTCATCCATAATCCAAGGTCCCATGTACAAGTACTGACAATAATGATGAAGTAGTCCTAGAAGCTAGTGTTTTATGTACAAGTTATAGCACAAATGCCATAGTGGTCCTCAATGTTGAAGTATTTTAATAATATCATCTATAAACTTAGGTACGATGTCTTGGTGCTTGTGTTGAATCCCAAATAATGACCCTTGAGCTCAATGAATGGAGGATTACTATGCTCAAGTGTTCACCATGGTATATGGATCCAAATAAACAGATTCATCCATGTCCAAAAGATCATTCACACAACTATTGAAATTGTTAATTGTGGATCTCAAAATTACACTACAATTATAGAATATTCAAGCTAAATACTTGTAGTCATAATTGTCTCCTGACTTACCTCAATGATGTTCTCTACATAAGGTGGACTAGAGTCATCAAATAGAAGGTTAAAGTAGTTGTCTTCCAAGAAATGGAAATTGTCCAAGTATAAGCTATCAAAAGCATCCTCTAAATACTACCAAGAATGCATGTCACTTGTATACTTCTCTTCAATATGTCCCCAAAATTCCAACATTTTGATTGATGCATAGGATTCCTATAATTTTTGTACATGTGTATGGATGATCCTAACACTCCATCTCCTTTTGAAAATAACTTGTCTTTAATATTGTAGTGAGGATGTACACTCACAATCTTGGGTATCATGTCCAAGTGTTGATTACAACATTGAAGTAATATAGGGAAGTAGGGTTCTAGGTACAAGGGTTGGTTGTGACACTGAAGTAGTCCATAAATCTCATCCATATTATAGGGTCTCATGTACAAGAAATGACAACAAGCATGAACTGTCCTAGAAGCTAGTGTCCCATGTATAAGTACTAGCCTCAATGTCAAAGTAATCCTCAATGTTAAAGTAGTCTAAGAAGATTTCCCATAAACCTAGGTCCCATGTCTTGGTGCATCTATTGAATCCCAACCAATGGCCCCTAAGCTCAACGAATGGATGAGTACTATGTTCACGTGTCCACCATGGAAGAGAAGCATCCATGTTCAAAATATCATCCACACAACTATTTAAAGAGTAAATTGGGGATCTATAAGGCACACTAGCATTATAGAATATGAAATCTAAAAACTTGTGTTCATAATTGCCACCCGACTTACCTTCATGGTGTTCTGTACATAAGGTAGAGTAGGGCTATAGAATATAAGGTTTAATTATTCTTCCAAGAAATGATAATTTTCCATGTACAATTCATCACAAGAATCATCTAAATCCTAAAAATCATTTATGTCACTTGTATACTCCTCTTTAATATGTCTCCAAAATTCCAACCTTTGTAGTGTTGCACATGCTTCCTGTAATTTTTGTACATGCCTAGGGAGGATCCTAACTCTTCATCCCATTTTGAAAAGAATTGGACTTCAATATTTTAGTGGGGATGTAAACCCATAACCTTATGCCACATGTCCAGGTGCTAATTACAACATTGAAGTAGTATAGGGAACAAAGGTCCCAGGTACAAAGGATGGTTCCAATACTAAACTAGTCCATGAAGTAGTATTGGAAACTAGTGTCCCATGTACAAATACTAGCCTCAATGCTAAAGTAGTCCTAAATGTTGAATTATTCTAAGAATATCATCCATAAACCTAGGTCCCATGTCTTGTTTCTTGTGTTGACTCTTAAGTAATGACCCTCAAAATCAAGTAATGGAAGAGTAATATGCTCCGAAGTGTCCACCTTGGTTTGTGGATCCAAATAAAGAGAATCATCCATGTCCAAAAGATCATCCAAACAACAACTGAAAGTGTCAATTATGGATCTAAAAGGCACACTACAATTAGAGAATATGCAAGATAAACATTTATAGTCATAATTGGATCTTGACTTACCTCAATGGTGTCCTTTAGCTAAGGTGGACTAGAGTCATCAAATAAAAGGTGAAAGTAATTGTCTTCGAATAAATGACAATCGTCCATGTGCAAGTCATCACAAGAATCCTCTAAATCCTACCAAACATGTATGCCACTTGTACACTCCTCTTCAATATGTCTCAAAAATTCCAACATTTGAATTGTTGGCACAATGCTTCCTATATTTTTTGTACTTGTTGTGTCCAATTGAGTCACTCTATTGCAATTGCTTCAAGACATGAAATTCCTTCTAATTTCACAACCCTTCTTTGATATGCTCTTCGTAGTCTACATATGAACTACTTTAAGACACAAAATCCCATCTAATTTGAGTAACCATTGTTTGATATTATCTTCATACTTTATAACAAGTTTAAGAAAAAACAAAAGAAGAGGCTTATTCCACATAATTTCTATCTTCCACATAATCTACATAGAACCTTGGATATGCCTTGATGATGGGGGATACAATATTAATGTAAAATTCCATAATCTATTATAAGTATAAGAGATAGGGTTTTGAGGTGGTGAATTGAAATGGTCATTAATTCCTTAATACGACTTAGAAGTATCTCCTATAATATGTCAAATTGAAGCCATTGAAGTTCGCTCTTGTCTAGATTTTATTTGGATTCATTAATCTGAGAAACTTGACAAAATTTATATGTTGTTCTAACCCTAAAGACACAATTTTAATAAAAGAAGAAAAAAACCCTAAGATGGTTAATTTTAAATCAACAATAACTTCACTTTTTGAATTCCAATTATAATGTTTTTTGAAAATTGGGCATTTTTGCAAGAACTCGTATCTGCAAGTAGTTTCTTTAGATCTTGTAAAAAAACATACATGAATGAATCTTAGTGTCGCAACCCTATTTTTTCCTTCAAAATATTTCAAAATAGAAAATAATTTCTTTTTTTGGCCCAAGAAAGAGCTCTTATACCACTTGTAGTGATCATTAACTCTTAAACTTGAATCACAAACAATATGTTAGAAATACTCAACACTTTATTCCATATCAAATCCCTTAAGGTAGGGATATACCACACAATTATTATTTTATTAAATAAATCCACTCTTTTTCACTTGCCTAATCAATTAGGTAACTAGCTAATAAGCTAATATCCAATACAATATATTCCAATACATACTCCATATGGAATCCATCCATATTTATAGCTGTGTAGGAAATTTCAACCACACCACCTCCTAACTATCTAGTGGACCTTTTTTAAGGAGGACACATTAGATTTTTTCCATTATAACTAATTAACGGGACTTATTTATTGATAACATAGTTGAACCAATCCAGTTTAGATTGAATGACCACCATAACTACACTATTATTGCTCTAACGAGCCATTCTCCCCTCCATTACACCCCTAAGGAGGTTCCAATGATATCCAACACAGATTATGAGAATGTTTCCTTTGTTATCTATAAAAACTCCATGAATTATTATGGAGCCATTGTTTCCTTTAAAGGCTCCATCTAATTTTAATTTTATGGATTTATAGGGGTTGGAGAGAAATGGACTATGTTTTTTTAATCAGAGGATATATTGACTAGTCCTATTTGTAGAGGAGTGAAAATTGTTTCTTGATGTGTCCAACATTCTTTGTTTATGCTCTTGACAAATGTCTCCATCACCTTTCCCATATAGAACTTAAACTATTTTTCAAATGTAATCCTCGATGGTTTTCCAAAAGAGATCATATTTTACCTGATCTTGAAAGATTATATGATTTCCTTCTTTCCTAATTGTCCATAGTACAATGCATGGGAATATGATCCAAGGCTTGTTGAGTCATGGGTAGGTGAAAGGGATTTGCTCCAATATTATAGAGTAGCTATTGTTATAATTAATAGAGCAAAAAAGAATAAATCACACCACAAGAGGAAGAACGTGTTTTATCTTGGAGACCCTATATAGGGAAAACCAACAACCGAAGATATATTTAATTAGTCCTTGACCAATACGGTGAAAACCACCCACACTCAGGAATATTATGATGGAGTTACTCAAACCTTTAAGTAGGCTTCATCACATTCTAATACCATGGGTTACCCAAAAAACTATGGTCCCGTAAACCACCAATGCTAAAACCCATTTGACTAAATAAAGGTTATAACAATCGCTCTTTAATTGAGTCAATATTAACCTAACATTCCCCCCCTTTAAAACTTACTCACTCGAGGTAAAAACCAACCCCACTCAAAAAATTAATTTGGTATAATGAATGACAACATCCTCCCCCCCTTTAATCTATCTAAATCTACTCCTATAATTTACATAAGTGACCCACAAATATAGGGGTACACATGCATAAATAGGTCTTACAACAATATGCCTATTTACATTGTGATTAATTCCAACTCCATAAAAGTCCTTACAATGCAATGGTTGATTACACCTCATCCTCTCTTTTGTGTGCTTCTTCCAATTATCAATGCTCCACATAGATCCATACCTTGCATTCACATCTGCCATTAAACATGTAGTCAAGGGATAATGTATCCATGACGCATGCCATATTTGATCCATATGGTGAAAAACTATGCACAAGTATTGAAACTCCTCCCTCTTCAACTATTCACCAAGCATTTATTGCATTGAGTGTTGGATTCCACAATGCTCCAGTTGCAGTCTTGTGCACATCGTAACGAGACAATGTAATTAGTGGAGTAACACCTCCTACTTATCGCAATGCTATTTACTTCGGATTAAAATTAATAATCCATACAATACACATGCAACCCTTTTATATATCCCTTTTGATGCATTTCCACCATTTTGTGTAAGGGTGACCAAAGCCTTGACACTACCAACTTCAACGGTTTCCTCAACCTTCTCATGCACCTGAGTCCATTTTTAAATCCATTGTTGAATCCCTTTTAGAGTAGCATTCTTAGCGAGTTCATAAACCTCAACGATGAGAACAACATTGGAGTTGCACTGAGTGTTGGCCCCAACACATTTTGCATTCTTTTTGGCCTTAAGAAACCTAATAATTATCCCCATTGAGAACTGCAATTCAACCTTCCGCATCCTAGACCCTTTTTGCTTGAGGAACTCATGTTTTGATAGATCCAAATGCAGGAACTAATTCTCATGAAATTTCAAGACCCCACAAGTATATTGAAACAATTAATTGAGATCAAACCCTTAGGTGCACATGAAACCCTTCCACGAATGGAACTTGACAAATCATTACTTTATTGTTTTTATTTTCTCATGCTTAAGGGTTTCTTTTTTATCTTCATAGTGAATCTCCCAATGGCCTCTCATATCCAACAATGACGCATCCACATATCAATTATACATTCTCTCTAAGATGATCTACATGCAATGATATATCTAATCAATCACACAATCAAAATACAACTTGTTTCACACAAATCGATTGATGTGTTACATATCATATAATTTCTTTTCCCCTGTTTTTATATATTCCATGCTTTCTACATAGTATTATTCATACCAAAAGAAGCCAAATTATAGCTTTAAACCAAACCATGTTCTCTCTATTGATGGTTTCTCATGGCTTCATCCTTACACATAGGAGCACTTTCTTCGTCAAATAGAACCTCGAGTTGAATCAACAGATTCTGAAACAACCTAGGCCACTCTCTTTAGAGAGAATATAGACCAACATGGTGCTCTGATAGCAAATTCTATTAGAACTATTAGAGAAAAAAAGAAGCAAGAACACCACATTATGAAGAAGATGTTTTAACTTGGAAACCCTATACAACAAAAACCAACAACTGAAGATATCTTTAATTAGTCCTTGACCAATCCAGTGAATATTGACCACACTCAGGCACCTGAAATAGAGTTACTCAAGCCTTAAATTAGGCTTCATCACATGCTAATACCATGGGTTACCCAAAAAAACAAGGGTCTGTAAACCACCAATGGTAAACCTTTGTGACCAAAGCATGGTTATCTCAATTTCTATTTTAGTCAAGATTAACCTAACAACTAGAATGTTATGTATGTCTATATGGTTTCCCATTTTCCCTGAAAAGAGTTCATAACTACTCATTGTGTGGATATTTTATCATTGGTTTCTTTTGATTGATTAGTCATAAAGCATCTAGATAGTATATGAAATCTTGTATGATGGAGCTCATCGCAAGTAAGGAGTTTTATTTGTGCTACTTGCTAGAGGAATTTTGCCACTTTTGGCTATAGATTTGGTTATGAGATATTGTCTTAGGTCTTGGTTTTATCAATCTCTAATTTGCTCAAAGAGAGGAAGTAACCGTATTTCATTGGGTTTGATCCATTATCTCTTAATCCCCAATAAATAATGTCATTGCTTATTCTAAAGCGAACACTCTTGTCTTAAAGTATTTCCTAGAGTTTGACTTTGTTTTCTTCCCCTATACCCATTGGCCATGTTGTTGCTTTTTGGTGATGCTAGATAGGAGGGTGTTGTTTTGTTTTCTTCCACATTATCCTTCAAATAGTCTCTAATGCAGTGCCAATTCTAGTTGTAGATATTGGAAATTAAGTTTCAAGAATAAGGTTGGCCATTGTTTCCTATAAAACTTGAGCATGTAGATATAGACACTAATTTAGGAGAGATATATTGTACTAAAAGAGAGATCAATAATCAATTATTCATGTAAAAAATGTAGCAACATTAATCATCACATAAAAATATAGAACAAATAATAAGAAAGAATGATGTATTTCATTGAGCATTAATGAATGGAGGTGAACAATAATTATAAAAAGGAAATTTGAATTAGGTTAGGAGGATATTTGAATTCCTCATGCAGTGCATGAGATGATATTAAGGATTAACTAGAGCCACATAGCCTCAGTTGGCCATGCACACTCACCAAATAGTTAAACTTACCCAAGCCCCTCCAATCACTTGTTCTGATTGAATGATGTATGTGCAATTGATTGTATGTGCATGTGAATCCCTAAAATTTCTCAATTATGGTGCTAATGAATCAGTAGGGTTAATTAGGGTCAATTAGGACCTATATTAGTGGATCACATTTAGTCCTCTACTAGTTACTAACTTAGTCACTCTAAACTCTGGGAAAAGATTCCCAAATTAGGGAATGTACCCCCAAATCAAGGAATGCACCTCCAAAACTAGGAATGCATCTCAAGGGTGACTCAGGTGGTATATTTGGATGGTTTTGTCCCACTAGAATCTAAAGTCATGGTTTATGTAACTAGGTAGAGATCTTTTTGCTCTAACACTAGCCTAAGTAGGTGAAAATAAAAAAATGAAAAAGGACTCCAAACAGCTTTAAGCCTTATTAGGTACCCATGCACTAAATAATTCTCTAAAAATTAGATAAGAGGGAAAAAACCACATGAAAACCACCCCATAAAAAAAAATTAAAAAAAATACCAATATAACATACCACTATTGGATTTAAACATCTCATTCCATGCTTGTTCGACAATTTTTCATTGGACATACATGACTTCTAACGTTGATACAATTTCCATGGCATAACGTCAATTAAGTGATGGGAAAATTCATCCCTCAAAATTTGAATAGAACATGCTTTTTTTTTCAAATTTTATATCATAAAAAACGTGGACTATGCGTGGTTAAATTTCTAGAAATATACATTTCCTAACATTGGTTGAACGTTTGAAAATATATGTTTCATAATGTGGACCGAACATCGATCAAACGTACGAAGATATATGTTTGAAACATGGACCTAATATTTGGTTAAATGTCTGGAAATCTACATTTTCAACATGGACATAAAGTCGATCAAATGTATGAAAAAAACATTTGCAACGTGGAACTAACGTTCATTAATAAACATTCAAAAAGCTACATTTCCAATATGGGACTAATGTCGGTTAGAAGTTTGATAAGATCCGTTGTTGATGTGGGACTAATGTCGGTCAAACGTCCAATAAGCCACATCTATAATTTCCATGCACCAAAAAAACATGTATGTGTTGTCGAACTAACGTCAAATGCATGTCAAATATTATGTAAATAATCGATGTTAGAGTTATGCGATCGATTTTGTTTAATATTTTAAAGTCTAATGCAAGGAATATTGAACAATGATATGCAGGGACAACTTCTACAATTTTAATCCCCCGTTGGATCTATTGCAAGAACATTCCTATTCCCTAAGGACTTAAGGTCTACAATCAAATGATGAATATAAATTGTAATATCCTAAACCAATTCCTTTATACATACAATTTTGGCTCAATATCAAACCAACTATAAGCACCCTGACCAATATGGTCCATGTTGGAAACACTTTAAACATTCAAGAGATGCATCACTACTTCAAAAGCTTCCATTGATTCAATGGGGAAGAAACATGATCAATCCCTTTGATCAAGGATCAAAGAAATTGGGCAATTTATGATGGTCAAAGGGTGCACATCTACATAATATGATAATCATTCTACTTATAAAATGTGGGTTGCTCCCCTTTATATCTAGACCTTTGACCTTAAATATGATTTATATTCTTATTTTTAGGAAAGACATTCTTAAACTATAGCTGTGATTTTCCAACAATATCATCGCGTGGAGAAAAACAAAGCATCAATGAAAATATTGCCTTTTATCTTATGATTGATGATGACATTAAGTTGTAGAGATTATGAGTAGTGCTAGTATAAAAGATCTCAAGTCAATTATCTTCCCGGTGATGTATGGATACATTTAAAAAGTATACAACCATCTAAATGTTATTTTCTTATTGCTCGAAACTTGATCTCTAGACTTACGCCATTTGTTGTAAGTGTTGGTTACATATATACTTTGTAATGCATCATCTTTGAATGTTTATTTCTAAAGCTAGCATGATTTCTTTTACATCAATAAAAATCTATTCACCATTCTTCTCATGCCCAACAATCATTATATTTATTTCTTTGGATTTTTATATGTTGAAAAGAGGGATTCTTCTCCATGAGACTCCAAAGGATCCTTAACAGCAGTAGTGCCTCCAATTTGGATTCCCAATTTTGGTTTCTAAGATGAGTGGTAACAAGTTTTCACCATGTTTACCCACTACATCATCTATAGGATTCAAGAACTTTGCGAGAAGTGTCAATTGATTATATAGGGTGTAATAGCCGAAATCTACATGATAATATTTGTATTTGATAATTTATCCAAAACCAGTTCAAAGGACAAACTACAATGGTCCATATATTTACTATCTTGTAGTTGAACTAGTGTTTTTGTGACACTGCGAATTTGCCTTTGACTGTTTCACAGACTAAGAGTTTTGGAAAACGAGAATTGTGACAAGGTAGATAATATGTTAACAAGTCTAGAAGGTGGGTTTGTTTTTACAATTTATCATCAATCTTGTTTCAATCTCATCAAAATTTCATTTAGGATCCTATGTTCAACATTAACAATTTATACACCAATTAATTTCTTAATTAAATTATTGTTTCACATCAAGTTATGGGTTCTAACATTATAAAATAAGGTGAGAAATTTGTTGCATTTGAATGGATGAAATGTTATATCCTTCCACTTGCTTAATATGCAAAAGCATGAATGGATGCAATGTTATATCCTTCCACTTGGTTTACATTTGAACATTCATCGCACTCTCCCTATGGTATGGTAAACTTAATGCAATATATTATTAGTTACTGGACTATGGGTTAATGGATGTAAATTTGTAACCTCTATACATAGACATATTTTTATGACTTTAGTTTCAAGATGCAACTTAACTTGTCAATTGCCACAAGATGCTTGTTGGCCCTAGGAAATATTGGAAAATTTTGGGTACTAGTTTTGGAAAATAGTTTTGGTGTGAACGAGGCTGCGGCGAAGTGGACAACTCCGAAGAAGTGCAAGAGATTAAGGAAGTTAGGTATTTTGACGGTGTCCAGCCACAAAGTTGTTTAGGCGGTTAAATATTTTTTTCTACTTACATTATTAGGATTGCGTAGTGGGCATAGGGGTGAAGGCTATCAAGAGCCTATAAATATGTAACATGTTGGGATTTTTGGGGTTACATGTTTTTGTTAATACTATTTGATTATAAGCTTGATGTAGTTCATTGGATATGTTGAAGTATGAATTGTAGAGATTCACATTGATCAGGTATGATCTGCAGGCTATGTGCACAAATATGTTGTAATAAGTAGATGAAGAGAAGTCTGCAGGCCGTGTGCACATACATGAAGCATTTATTTCCGGCAAATATATAATAAGAAGAATGCTTCTTTTATTTTTTTCATCTTGGGTTTTCATGTTAAAATCTTTGTTGTCTAATGCGCTTGTGATGTGTGTATGCTATTTTTATTTTTGTTGCATCTGATGATAACTGATGTGATCAATAAAGTAGTGAATGAATGATAACTATGCTATTTTATTCTTGGTTATGTGTCATGGATTGTTAATACGAATTCTGCCGAAGTGAATTTCTTGTAGAAGATATAGGTTTGTTGGAGTTCAATTTTTTATGATATTGCATTGTTTCCCTTCCTTTCTACAAAAACCTGGTTCTTGCAATCCCCATAGGTAATTCGAGTGAGACTTGATCTTCCTTGTAGGTGTTGCCGAAAGGGTTGGACCCTTTTGGGTCGGTATCTTGGGATTTGTTGGTATGTTGTTAGGTGAGCCTAGGTTGAGTTATATTTGTTCCAATAAATGGTTCCATTGTTGGGACGAAGATATATGTCAAAGGGGAATGTGGCAATCGTCGAATCCTGAGATCGAGGCTTGGGTTGATTAAAAGGAAATGGAGTTTGCTCAGGAAGAAAATGGAGATCTGGGACTGAACTGGGAGGAATGGTTAGGTAAGTATATTTATTTTGATATCCATGAATTTTTCTTTGGTGAATTTCCTACTTTGTTGAATGAATAGTTATCGAGGTTGACTCTCCAAAAGAGGTGCTTTCAAGGAGGTGATCCCAAGGGTTGGACACTTGAGTTAATCCAATGATTGGAAAGTGTGAATAACAAGACCTCACATTCTATTTTTTACTAGGTGGATAGTATATTAGAGGTGTATATTACTGAGTTTGTTGTCGACACTATCAATTATTATAGTGCAACAGAACGAGAGTCATTTAAAGGACTACGAGGTAAGTATTTAATGTATATGAAGTTTTGGATTAATATGTTACTTTGCAAAAAAAGTATCTTAAGGATGAACTCCGACGAGTAAAGCATTTGTGTACAGAGGTCCTATGTGTCAATGAGAGGAAGGTTTGGGAGAATATATGGAATGAGATGATATGAAAAGGGGAGAAGAGAGTGAGATAAATGAAGAGTGTGGGTTTCTCCAAAGTGGGAAGATATTTCAGTTGAACAAGAGAAGGAGAAATCCAGTAAGGAGAGAGAGTTACAGTGTGACCGGCGGAAGAGACTATGGACCAGTACCACAACTCGACTGAGATTCTTACAAAAAAGAGGAAGAATACTAGATCATTTCATAAGAATATCATATAGATCCACCTCATACTAGAGGTTGCGACATACCAACGGCCCTGCATACATCACCAAAAACTGAGGTAAGGAATAATAGTTCGTAACAATTTTTCCAAGTAAGTCAAAATAGTGGTAATAATCAGAATAATACTACACCAATAGTAAGATTCCAAGTAGTGGTCCTTTACGGCTAAGTTAGTCTGTACCCCAAAGGCGTAGAATGACGGGGTTTGATGTGAAGCTTCTTGTTTTCCATGTAAATGGATCAAAGGATCTAGAACAGCATTGCTTGTTATGTGAAGTTGTATGGACTGTTAAGCAGGTCCAATATGACAATATTAAGAGAGCTTAGATGATTACGACTTTTTGGGGTCATGCTCTAGATTGGTTTATGAATTTCTCCATTATTCCTATAAGATATCCTCAAAATGTATTAGCAGTGGTTTAGATTAGATTAAAACATGAGTTCAAGAAGTTGAAGTTAGAGTAGCAGTGCATTACTTAATTGAATAAAACCAAGCAATCACTGACTGAATCTATATGGGAGTTCAAATAGAGGTTGAAGACATTAATGGCCAAAGTAAGTTTTCAAATATCGGATGTACAAAAGAAATAATGGTTCATAGTTTCATTATTACCACATATCCGACTACCATTGATGCAACAGAAGATTGTGTCTCAATATGAATTTTTAGAGATTTCCATGAAGTTAGAAGTTTCACCAGTCGGGTAAATTGGTGCGGGAATGGTTAATACCAAGTTGCAACTTGCCAATTTTTCACTGCAAATTCAAGACATCAAGAAGGGAAAATAAGTTAGGGAAGAATTTTGGTTCATGAGATGCAAAACAAAAGGTCATAATAAAGATCAGTGCTCGATGTTCTAGGAATATTTAGATTTGGGAGCACTTAATCCATTGAAGCATTCAAGTATGCCTTGGTGTAGAGTTTGTTAGACTATAGGAAATCATTTGTAGTAATGTTATTTACCCCAGAAAATTGTAAGTACCTCCCGGAATATATTTTGTAAATTTTATTGATATGTGGAGCATGATGAGAAGGATCGTCGAGCATATTAGTTTCTCATAGAACACACAACAGATACTTACCTTATGAAGGGAGAAGATCAAGTTGAAAGAAGTAATGCATAGTTCAATGATCCACGGGGTGGATTCCATGGACGTCGATGAGGGGGATTTAGTCGAGGTAGAGGATAGATAATTTGCGATAATTGTAGACAATGAGGACATTGTGCAAGGGACTATCAAAACCTAACCTTGACATGCTCATACTGTAAGTTGTTGGACCATACTATTGAATACTGACCACAACTTATAGTGAAGTGGCAGGAAAAAACTAACTAGAATCATATCCAGAACCTGAACCAAAATGTTTAGAATATTTCAGCTGAGCCTCAACAAAAGCCTCCTACTGTTGTTGTGGTTACTAGGAGAGGATATGTGATGGGAGATGACAGAGGGAATTATAACAACAAGTGGGATCCAAGAGTGAGACCAACATTCTGGTGACTGCCACAATTTGATGTCCAGAAAGAGAGGGGATTGTTCTTTGAAGCATGTGATGAATTTATGCAAAAACAAAAGGGATATTCGACATCTTATCCACCACTCATGTTTGATTAAGGTCTTGTATATGACATGCCACCTCAATTCGACTGGTCAACTCCGAAGAAATCACTAGGAAAGGTAAGTGCTCTAAGAAACTTCTTGAAAAGTTGTCTTTCTCTAGTTAAGGATGAAGAATCATCACGAGAGTTTCACAGTTTACTAGATGATTTAGAAGAAGAATTTAGACAAGAAAGAGTGGTGAACCATGTTCACAAGAAAATAAATACTGGAAGAGAACTACGACGGAATGCAAAAATTGGGGACTATGACATGGATTTTGTCATATTAGATATGGGGTTATATGTTAATATTCTCATTAAGCAAACATGGGAAAATATGGGGAAGTCGAAACTTGTGTGGTCACTAGTTCAATTAATACTGACCAATCAATAAAATTTAATACCATTTGGGATAATGGTAGGATTCCTTATCGAGGTGGAGGGACTACGTACTTTTGAAAATTTTGAAGTCATAAATATTATCGATGATACCAATCCATATCCTACACTTGTGGGTATCGATTGGGCTAGTGAAAACTAGGTGATTATTAATTTCAAGAAAAGAGTGCTTTCATTTGAAAATTCATAGATTAGAGTAGTCGCACCCCTATATCTTTTGGAAGGACAAAGGTATGTTGAAACTATAAGAGGAGAGTATGATGCTGGTGAACTAGAAACATTTATAATATTTCTTCCCAAATAGATGATTATGTCAATCCCATAGTAGATAGAACATTAAGCTGGTAGAGTGTTAGTTCATGCCTATCTAATTCTGGTTAGGCTCTAGAGAACTGACAAAATTGATTACATGGAGTTTCAATGTGAAGATGTGCTCGGGTTACCAAATCACTACATTGGGATGGAAAAGAGGTATGCAACTTACCTACTTATGAGGGATTTCCTAATATGACACATTTCTTGTTGAATTCCAAATTAAGGCACTAGAACAACAAACGACTACTCGCATTGGATGTGTCTCTGAAATCTTCTCCGACGAGGTGGTGGGATGTTCATATATAATCTATAGTAGGTTGGTCATAGTGTATAGGATTACTAGAAATATGGTTTGGTGAGGGAATCCCATATGTTGGAGAAAATTATACCTATTTGACTAGTCCTATCGATCATTTGAGCACCTGTAATATGACATGGAAGGCTATACCCAAGCAATAATGAGTTCATATGTTCATACACACATTGGATATGATACCAAGGAATTGGTACACATCGTTCGAGCTTGGACAAGGAACTGCAGATTAGGATGATCTTGTTAGATTTTTATCATTCAAGTTAGCATTATGATCTTAGGATCTTTAACTGAGAGAATAACATGCACAGCACTAAACACAACAGACAAGAGACACAAATAATTTTCCTTAGGGAAACCATAAAGGAGAAAATCCCGCAACTTCCTCAGAGATAGAATCAGCACTAAAAGTAAAACCTGAAAACATAAAGATTATCTCCCGATAGCAGTAGTCTCTCTCTTGTCCCCACAACTTCTCTCTCACTCATGCGCCCCAATGAGTGAGTGTGTGTGTGATAAATAGAGAGGCTCACTCTCTATTTATATTCTTTCATTCACTTAATTTCCACTCCAACATGTCGGCCTCACTTAACAATTACTTACTAGAGTCGACATCTCTATGAGAGTCTAATAACCCTAGCGCCCCACAACTTGTGGGGAATTTTCCCCTCCGACCAACAATGAGGGTTATCCTTAACACAACGGTGGGGACTATTTCCCTGACTTACAATAACTCACCTAGGGTCGACTTCTCTAGGATGGTCTAACAACCCTAGGGCCTTAGAACTACGGGGAATTTAACCCTTGAACAATAGGAGGGTTACCCACATTGACTTGACATGACTTGTTTACATTATAGAAACTCCCAATCGAAACATCGAGGCATGACATGACTCAATTACATTACAAACACTTCCTGGAATCAACATCAGGGTATAATACATTAGAAATACAAGTGAATACATTCTGAAGTTACAATTACATCAAAACTCCCTCTTAACTAGGAAGGTATTCTCTCGACACAATTTATCAGCACAAGTCTTCTTCTCTGTATCATCTAGATCATCATTGAGTCCTCGTAATATTCAAGTCATCTTCATCTAGATTTGGATCATCACTGGATCTGGATCATCATCACTAGATCTGGATCATCACTAGATCTGGATCATCATCACTGGATCTGGATCATCACTCGATCTAGATCATCTTTGGTTCTGGAACATCTCTATTGTATCATCATCACGGGTGCTATATCTTGATTCTTCTCATCATAAGAAGTTCTACAGAGCCAACCCTTTTTCATGCTGGTTGTAGGCCTAGCCTCCATGCATGTCTTTTCAAGCACTTATATCTGACCCTAAGTCAAAATGGCCTGCCCAGCACTTATATCCGATCATGTAGGAACCAATCCTATAATCATATCAGAAAGGCATGCCCAAAACTCACATATGACCATGTGGGAACACATCCCACAACCCTGTCAGAAAGGCCCAGCACTCACACCTGACAACCAATGTCATAAAGGCCCAGCACTTACATTAGACCATGCGAGGAACCAATCCTCCATGCCGAAAGGGCTCTGCACTTACATCTGATCATTGTAGGAACCAATCCTACAATCTCCTTAGAATGGCTCTGCACTTACATCTGATCATTGTAGGAACCAATCCTACAATTGCCTTAGAATGGCTCTGCACTCACATCTGATCATGTAGGAACCAATCCTATAGTCACATCAGAATGGCCCTTAGTCCCAGACTAAGCTTTCCAGGTAACTGACCAGGTGCCTCCATTCCAAGAATGGAATTCAGCGCTTATATCTGATAATGTACAAACCAATCCTACAGTCACATCAGAATGGCTCAGCACTCATATCTGGCATGTGAGGAACCAATCCTCTCATCATGACAAAATGGCTCAGCCCTTACATTTTACCATGGAAGGAACCAATCCTCTCACCATGTCAGAATGGCTCACGGACTCATCACTTCCCTTTGGAGGGAACCTCGATCTGGAGAACACCAAGATTCTCCCTGAAGTACTCAAACTTCACTCTAGCTAATGGCTTTGTCAACACATCAGCTATTTGTTTGCCTGTTGCAACATACTGGAGCTTCACTGCTCCTCTCTGCACCATATCCCTGATATAGTGATACTTGATTTTGATATGCTTCGACTTGTCATGGAACACTGGGTTCTTCGACAACTTCACACAACTCTGGTTGTCGCAATGTATACAAGTAGCATCTAACTGGAGATCAAATAAATCAAACAGTAGCTTCCTTAGCCATACTGCCTCACAACTAGCTAAACAAGCTGTGACATACTCTGCTTCAGCTATACTCAATTCCACACAGGATTGCTTCCTACTAAACCAAGAGATCACACCTGATCATATACTGAAGCAACACCTTGAAGTTGTAACACCTCGGTTTTGACCCTGTTTGCATTAAAAGGTATATGATGTATATATTGTAATTAATCATGGTGTGGAACTAAAGGCAAAATCCCCACCATCGATTTGGTTGTGTTATGTTTTGGCGATTGGAAATGGTGCAGATGGTATATCGTGCTATCCGGCACATTATAGTTTTGGCATCATATAAATATGCATTTTAATTAAAATGAACCCAACCAGCTATGTCAATGCAACCATGATAAAAAGGGCATGATTTTCCTAAGGATAAGGGGGGGGGGACTATTAACCTTGGGCTAATGGGAAAAGCCATGTGTCAACTATTGGACCCATTTAGTTGTCACCTGCCCTTTTGACTCACTCACCCTTCCTTGTCTCATTAGCCAACTACCACATTTAAAAATGATGTTGTTACTGGGCAGTTATTGTTAGGTAGTGGTGGATGGAAGGACTGTCAGTCCTTTCCCACACGCACACTCCACCAGCAGGCTCATTCCTTCATGCAGAGAGCAAGGGACGGACGACGATTCCATTCTCCATTATTCCACGACTCCATTCTTCCATTTGGTTTTGCTCATCCTCATGTAGACGGGGGTTCTCTCACCTTCTCATGGAGAGGATTCTCCATCGTTTTCCTTACACAAAGAGTTGGAGAAACCGTTTACTATCACCCATGATTTTCCTGTGTAGGAGCCATTCATGATTTGGGTTTGTTGTTGTTCTCCCCATGAATTGTGGTTTGCTAAAGGTTCATTCACGTGGTGGTTACTGTTGGTTCATCCATGAATTTGGTTGTGGTTGGTTTAATCCACGGTTTTGGGTTTTGCTGTGGGGACATTTTTATGTTTTGGGTTGCCGCTAAGTTGTTTTGGCCACGCTAGGGCCAAGAACAACTCTGAATCGTTTTGCTTGGCCTGAGCTGCGTTCACCATTTTTGGTTGCCATCATGTTTCTTTTGTTTCCCTACCCAAGCTGTGAGTTGCTTGTTTTGCTGCATGTATGCAGTGGTTGGTCTTCGGACTGTGTTGGAGTGGGGTGAAGGCTTGGTTTGCTTGGTAAACCTAGTGTGTTTGGGAGCCACAAAGACAGAGGTAGAGGGATGGCTTTCTTCTCCACAACCCCGGAATAGCACTGGAAGGGAGGTCAGGGCCTGAGGGACTATGTAGCAGAGAAGGGACTGATTTCCTTGTGTTGGGTGTGTGTGGGTGTCCTAGAAGTCATGCTAGTTCTAGTGTAGGTGTCCTTAGCTTTTCAATGAGATCACCATCTTAGCATTCAGCCTTTCCCACCTCCTTGATGGCCTAATAAACCCAACTGTGTCAGCTTAGCTTATTTGTGTATCCTTGGCTACGTGTAAGCCTTCTTGTTCCTTATTCCTTGGGAAATCATGCCCAGCTCAGGGGTGGCAGCATTGCTGAGAGATTAAGGAGCATGCTGGCCTATGGTTGGGTGGAACATTGCACAATGTAGCTGGTTGCGGGATGAGTTCTTTATAAGATAAGTATTCTCCCCTATTTCACTTATGCAATCATATTTGATGTTTAATGAACTATGATGAACATGTTGAATGCTGGAATGTATGGTTTTGCTTCTGCTGTATGTTAAACAATTATGCATCTCTGCACATTTTTATTTCCAAGCATTTTACTTCAATTTATATGTATGTACATGTTCATGGGGCTAGTTTCCCGATTGGCTAATGGCATGGTAGCGTCCTCTTCGTCAGTCAGAGGGTTGGGGATGTTATAGAGTGGTATCAGAGCTCATGATGCAGCATGGGCCTAAATGGGCCATGAAGAATCAGCTAGCAGAGGCAGGTTGCCCTCTGCCCAGAAGAAATCAGAAGAAATCAGTGAATGATAGGAGAAAATTCTAAAAATTTTCTAAGTCTAAAAATCGTTGGAGAGCTTAGGCTGAAGCACCTTCAATACATTGGAAAATTTAGCATGAAGCTCATTCGATGTAGCGGAGAGCTAGGTGGAAGTTCGCCTGATGCATAGCGAACATAACTTAGAGACGAAGCCGCAATGGCGGCAAGCTTCATGAGAAGTCTTCCAATGCAGCAGCAGAGGTAGAAGAAAGGGAAGGCTCACCGGAAGGGAGCCGCAGCGGCGAAAATGAAGAGGTGTTGAGAGCCGATGCCGTTGGGCGAAATAAGCCGATGAGGAGGAAATTTTTGAAAAATTCTCTAAGTGTTGAGACCATCAGATCGTCAGAGAACTCAATTTGAAGCCCCTCCGATACAGACCCGATGACAGCGAAAAATAGAGGAAGTTTGAGCCGATACGTCGGCTGGGTCGGCAGGTTTGAGCTGCAACGGCAGTGGCAGACAATACATAAGTGAGCCGACGTGGGTGAAAATTTGAGATTTTCTTCTAAGTGTCAAAATCATCGAAATTCTTTAGCTGAAGACCACCAAAACGTCGGCTCAGTTACTCAGAAGATCATCCGATCCAGACCATCGGCAACGGCGAGAGATAGAGGAAGGGAGAGCCAACGGAGCGGCAAGGAAAGAAAGTTGAAGTCGGAGTCGACGAAGCGGCTCAAAAGGAGAGAAGGTGCCACAACTATGGTGGAAGGAAAAGGATGATGGAACCGACACGTCATCTCAGTTTAGCTGAAGATCATCGAGACATCAACACATTTAGATGGAAGGGATTTCGATGCCGTCGGAGGTAAAAAAAAAAAAAAAAAGTGACAATGAAGCCTAAGTGTCTGCGAAGATCTCCTGAAGAAAGTCGATATGTCAGAAAATTTTAGTTGATCGAGGAATCGATGCGGCGACGGAAGATAAAAATAAATTTTTCCGATAATTTTTTCGGAAATTTTTCTAAGTATAGAAAACATCGAAAAAATTTAGATGATCGATCCGCCGACATGTCGAAGAAAATTAGTTGAATCAACCGTCGATGAGCTTCGGAGAAAATTAGTTGAATGGACCGCCAAAGTGTCAGAAGTTTAGTCAACTAGTGACCCGATACATCGGAAGCTTAGTCAAATAGCAACCTGACACGTCGGAATTTTAGTTCGGAAAAGACCCAATTTAACAAAGGAAAATTTTGAGTTTTCAAGCAGGATTTGTCAGCGGATTTCAGTGGATTGAAAAGGAAGAAAATTCTAGGTGGCTGAAGTTGGCATTCCAGACCAGAATACAGTTGTGTGTAAAAGTGCATAAATTTGGTGAAAATCGTCATTTTAGAAGTAGTATGATTCTCACACCCAAAGTCAGAATGGAGCATGTGGATAGGCATTGGAAATATTATCTAGTAGGGAACAAGGGAGAGTCACCAGAGTTTGAATGAGGAGAAGAAAAGTACTATTGGTTGTTTGAAAGAAAAAATGTGTTGCTGTCAATATGGAAAAATCCGAGAATTGCATGTCGAGACGTAGAAAAGACCATGAAGTCGAACCAGCTGTTATGTGGAAGAGGAATTCCATGCAAAGATGAGGGACTTGAAAAGGGAAATTTCCTTAACCCCTATCTTGCTAACTATATTTATATTTTATAAATTTTGTCCATAAAATGTATGAGGATATGCTTTGCATGCATAGGATATTACATATTGGTAAGAGTAGTGGGAGTTATACATTTACAATGAACCACTAATGGTAAATATTGTATGGGTGTTGGTATTGGTGGAAAAAACCCAACGACAACATGAGCATGGCTGAATATGTTGCTGATGTTGATGAAGGTGACCAGAAACCCTATGGAGAAAGGGATAAGGCAACAAATCCATGATCAAGAAGATGGAAAGCGAATTCCACAATCCTCTGCAAGATACCGACTAAACTGGTAATGTCGAGGGTGTAAGTAGGATCCATGCAGGTAATGGTTTAATTATGAAAATTGCATGGAGTGGTAAAGGCAAGAGGTCTCACACCATGTGGTTATTTAAAAATTTATACTACATTCATATAGAAATATATCCTGCCCTGCAAATGTTGATATGAACTTAATAACCAGAACAAGTGAGGACTGGTGGTCGTGATTATAGCAATGCATCCTATATGAGGTAGTCATGGTTAGGCCATGGTATGTTTGAATGCATAGTATTCCTGAATCAATACAAGTTAGCATTGAGTGGATATGCATTAAGAGATTTTATAAATCTTGTAGTTATGCATTGAATGAATGTAGATGAAAAGTTTGAGTAAATGTTGTAAATATGCATACATAAATATGGGTGCAAATGTTGTGATGCATTGCATGAATGCATCGAGATAGTGCATGTGTTATTATGACTAACCAATGGCTGAAATGATGAATTGATGATAATTCTAGAATCCTTTCAAGAGCTGTTATGAATGCAAAATAGTAAGTGCATGAAGAGGGTAGTCATGATCGATTGGTTGCAGGGATGCTCTAAGGAAGGGCAAGGTGGTACAAATGATACACCTGTGAAGTAAGGAGTATCTAAACATTTAATTTAATTTTCATAAATGATGTGACTATACCTTGCAATTTTTATATGATAATGATTCGCGTAAAGTAAAAGAGTTTTGGTAATATTGATGTGATTAACAGATGGAAGTGTTTGAATTCTATAATTCTGAAAATGCTTCAGTGATTGCTACAGCAATGAAATGTTATATCCATGGAGACTTACAAAGTGTTTGGCTGATTGAAGTTCAGATTTTAGGTAGATTGTTTGGGGCATGGAAATGTGGGTAAGACCATGACAAAGGCCGAAATCTACCATGTGAAAGAGCCAAACCTCATGAGAAGAGTCTCATGGCTGTGAAAATAGTTTGTATGCAGAATGGGTTGTCAATTTGAACTTGTAAATTTCATATTTGAGAAATTGCTGACAACTACTAATCATTATTGCCTTGCATAGAATTGTGTCAGGAGGACGTGTTGTAAGTGGATGTTCATGTTATGCTAGTAAGCATAAAATTATAATAGGCATAGTGGTGCTGCTTACAAGAAACCAACAAATGACGATCACCTCATTGCTAAGCAAACCAATTTTTGTAGTAGACAAAGTTGCAAATTCATATTGAATTTAATTACTAATGCCCTTGCTTGGTTATGGAACAACAAATTTGGATTGTATTAGTAGATAATGATTGAATTTTTGGCTACTTGATGAATGTGCCAGGGGTACACATTGCAGGAAGACCATGTGTGATGGCCTACAGGAGCCAAACTTCATGGGGAGGTTTTCCCTATCCTGGAAATGGGTTTCGGGTGAAACTCCATTGGGCATTTTGGAAATGTCCCATCTGCACTACATGTTTGGTAAGCAACATGAGTGAGATGGTATAGATTATGTCGGTAAGAGATGTGTGGGATATGGAATGTAAAAAGGAGTGGGGATTGCAAACTGAGGGGCTGTCAACTCAGAGAAGGGAGCCCCCATTCCTTGTTAATGAAGGAATACTACATCTGCAAATGGATAAGTGTTCTGTGACCCTAGATAAGAATATGCATGTCTAATTGTTAAATTCAATATGTAGGGCATGTTTTGATTTTATTTCCATTATGACATATTGCTTGAGTATGAATAGGGCCTACATGGCTCACATCGGAAAGGGGTGCACACTTTCTCGATGTTGGGTCATGAAAGGGTTTTCAATATTGACTACACCCTAGGGAGTGGACGCACTCCTGGCGTTTCAATACTTGATAGTGAATGATATGAAATATGATTGCATTTTTATAGCAATAACGCGGATGAGTTTGCTTATATTGCTTGTGTTGTCAGGCTAAATAGATGCAGTTTGGTGTTGCACACTAAAGAGAAAAGGTAAACAGTTGTTGTGAGGGGTTGCGGTGTAAGGGTTGATGTATATAAAAGGATGTTGTGGATGTTGTGGAGATTGTGGGGGTGTGATGAGGTGTTGTTGAGGTGTTGCTGAAATAGGGCTGTTATATGCCTAGGGATCCATAGTAGATCCTTGACCTAGAAATGGTTGTGGTAAAGTTTCCTTCCCAGTCGGCGTGAAGGTGTACTAGCTGGACATTAATCATTTGATGTTGTGGAGAATCCTGCGTGCTGACATAACATCCAAGTCCATAGGCAATTCCAAGGCTTGCAAAGCAAAGCGAGACCCTGTGGACCAGAGAGGAAACACACAATACAGATAAGTATTGGGTTATCTTGCAGCTTCTTGCTTATGAATATACATGTGTATATGGTTTGGTTATGATATTCGAAGCTCTTGTTTAGAGATAAAAACCAATGAGAATAAAATAAACATGTGAATCTATTCAATGTTTGAATATAGGTATCGCTGGGAGCGAGTACTATGAGGTCATCCTAGGGGTGCATGTGGACATGTGACTGTCCTAAAGAGCTCAAAATGAGCAATAATGAAAAATGTGCTAGTGGGACTGTGAAGGTTCTAGCAGCCAAGAGTTGTAGACAAACCATGTGGAGAGACTCCATGGTTGAGAGGCCTGGAATAGACCATAGACACTAAGTGTCATGGCCAAGAAGGGTTGGTCCAGCATTCACGGTGAAGTGAAAGAGGCTAAGAGCATGAAAACCATAGTGGTGGTGTGGGTTCCAGAATGGAACAAAACAAAGAGGGGAAAACTCTTGCTTCTCTCTCTTTCCTTTTTTGATTATATATACATCTACATATACTTATGCATTTATGAAAACAGAAGATTGTTGAATGCATGTATGGCTTAAAATAGAATGTGTTTATTTGCTTAAAATAAATTGTGAATGCTGGAATAGATAATTCCCTGCCCAAGAATGGACATGAATGAGCTCATGTGCATGTTGGGAAGGCATGAAAAGTATGAAAGTCTCCTCAATAAGACTTGGAGTTTCATGCCAATTGGGCAATTAATTGATTGATTTTAATGCCTATATTATGCTTGGTCTAACAGAATTACAACGATGCATTTCACAGGTGAGAAAAGTGAAATCCAATTGTGCACATTGATCATGGCAGCAGACCAAAACCTATTGGACTTGGCAGGAAGTCTCCTTCAAACAATTGCCAAGACCCAAGAAAATCTTGGAGAGATGCTCAAGATATAAAAAAAAGGTATAATGGGATGAACCACCATATTTTGCAGGACTTTATTGGTTTGCAAAAGGAGGTAAAAATCCTTCTGGGAGAAATCCGTAAGGAGAAGGAAAATGGATCAATGATGGGGCATTCGTCCAATCGATCCATTAAGAAACATTCCAAGCATGAAGACTCAAAGGAAATTGAGCAGGTAAAGATGAAGCAGTCAGTGAAATGTTGGAAATGAGGAGGACATCGTTGCCGCCAGAACTGCCCAACAAGGGAACATCAAGAGGGTAGCAGCCAAAAAGTTCCTATATTTGGGGATGAGCCGAAAGCTGAGGACTAGTAGGAGAAGCTTGTAGAAGCCAAGGGGCTTGGTCCTGAAAGTTCAAAGTAAATTATTGAACGTAGGACAGATCTGCAAAATTTTGGAAATTTTGGATGTGTAAATTGTATATGTATTCCTAAGTATTGGAACACCGAGGACGGTGTTATTCCAAGAGGGAGGGGAATGTAACACCCTGATTTTGACCCCATTTGCATTAAAAGGTACATGTTTTATATATTGTAATTAATCATGGCGTGGAGCTTAAGGCAAAATCCCCACCATCGATTTGGTTGTGTTATGTTTTGGTGATTGGAATCGTTGCCAATGGTATATCGTGCTATCTGGCACATTATAGTTTTGGCATCATGTAAATATGTACTTTAATTAAAATGAACCCAACTAGCTATGTCAATGCAACCATGATAAAAAGGGCATGATTTTCCTAAGGATAGGGGGGGGGACTATTAACCTTGGGCTAATGGGAAAATCCAGGTGTCAGCTATTGAACCCATTTAGTTGTCACCCACCCTTTTGACTCACTCACCTTTCCTTGTTTCATCAACCAACTCCCACATTTAAAACTGCTGTTGTTAGTGGGTAGTTATTGTTGGGTAGTGGTGGGTGGTAGGATTGTCGGTCCTTGCCCACATGCACACTCCACCAGCAGGCTCATTCCCTCACACAGAGAGCATGGGATGGATGATGATTCTATTCTCCATTCTTCCACAACTCCATTCTTTCATTTGTTTTTTCTCATCCTCATGCAGACGGGGGTTCTCTCACCTTCTCATGCACAGGATTCACCATCATTTTCCTTATGCAGAGAGCTGGAGAAACCGTTTACTGTCACCCACGATTTTCCTGTGAAGGAGCCATTCACGATTTGGGTTTGTTGAATTGTGGTTTGTTGAAGGTTCATTCACATGGTGGTTATTGTTGGTTCATCCACGAATTTGGTTGTGGTTGGTTTAATCCACGATTTTGGTTTTTGCTTTGGGGACATTTTTACGTTTTGGGTTGCCACTAAGTTGTTTTGGCCACGCTAGGGCCAAGAACAACTTTGAATCGCTTTTCTTTGCCTCAGCTGCGTTCACCATTTTTGGTTGCCATCCTATTTCTTTTGTTTCCCTACCTAAGCTGTGATTTGTTTGTTTTGCTGCATGTATGCAGTGGTTGGTATTTGGACTATGTTGGAGTGGGGTGGAGACTTGATTTGCTTGATAAATATGGTGTGTTTGGGAGCCACACAGACAGAGGTAGAGGGCTGGCTTTCTTCTCCACAACCCCGGAATAGCACTAGAAGGGAGGTCAGGCCTGAGGGACTGTGTAGCAGAGCAGGGACTAATTTCCTTATGTTGGGTGTGTGTGGGTGTCCTAGAAGTCAGGATAGTTCTAGTGTAGGTTTCCTTAGCTTTTCAATGATCTCACCAGCTTAGCATTCAGCCTTTCCTAGCTCCTTGATGGCCTAATAAACCCAACTGTGTCGGCTTGGCTGATTTTTGTATCCATGGCTATGTGTAATCCTGCTTGTTCCTTATTCCTTGGGAAATCATGCCCAACTTGGGGGTGGCAGCATTGCTGAGAGATTAAGGAGCACGATGGCCTATGGTTTGGTGGAACGTTGCAACGATGTAGCTGTTTGCAGGACGAGTTCTTTATAAGATAAGTATTCTCGCCTATTTCACTTCTGCAATCATATTTGATGTTTAATGAATTATGATGAACATGTTGAATGCTGAAATGTATGGTTTTGCTTCTGCTGTATGTTAAACAATTATGCATCTCTGCACATTTTTATTTCCAATAATTTTACTTCAGTTTATATGTATGTACGTGTTCATGGGGCTAGTTTCCCAGTTGGCAAATGGCATGGTAGCGTCCTCTTCGTCGGGTGGAGGGTTGGGGACGTTATAGAAGTGCTCTTCCTATCAATGGAACTGCCTACCCAATATGAATCAACATAACCCTCTAGTTTAATCTTCTTATTCACCTCATACTTGAGCCCATAGTCAACTGTACCCCTCAGGTACCTCAAAATATGCTTTGCAACAATCAAGTGAAGGAACTGGCTCAAGGTGTTCACAGCAAAGAAAATATCTGGTCTTGTGTTCATCATGTACATCAAGGACCCAATTATTTGATGATACATCATAGAATCAATTGCTTCGGATGAAGCATCACTCAATAGCTTCGGGTTCGATGCCATAGGTGTGGTTATGGCCTTGCAGTCCATCATCCCGAATCTCTTTAGGATCTCTACCATATACTTCCCTTGTCCCAGGGAAATTCCATCTGCATTCTTCCACACCTCCATGCCTAGAAAATAGTGTATCAAATCCAAGTCCTTCATCTTGAACTCGGCATCAAGTCTCCTTCTTGCAACTTTAATGAGTTCCTCTTTTCTGTTAGGAACAAGTCATCGACATATAATAGGAGCATCACTGGTATTTTGCCTTTAACCTTGAAGCAAAGGTTGGAATCCACTCTACTCTCAGTAAAGCCTAGATTCATCAGTAATCTATCCATCCTATCATACCATGTCAAACCTTAGGATCTTCTGTAGTCACTCCCTCTGAAGTGAAGCATCATTCTCCCTCTGTCTTTCGTACTCTATGCACTGAAACATTCTGTACCGAAGTGACAAGTAACTTCCTCTACTACTAATATTCTATGTATCCATCTAGGGTCACTGGAGACCAAGATCCTCTATCTTGAACTTTTTCAAAAGTTCTTCTTTCACCCATATGTGATCTTGGCATCCTCTATAGGATTTCATCTTCAACCTTGTATCAAAGCTTAAGATCTTCATCAAGCTCATCATGTATGTGTTATCCCATGGGTGTCTTCTGAACTCGTACAAGGCCTTCTTTCATTTGCACACATGATTCTACCTGTCATGTGTCTCACTCCCACTGGCTGCAAATGTCTCTTTGTAGTCTATGCCTTCTTTTTGTGAGAAGCCTCGTGCTACTAATCTTACCTTGTATCCCACGATGTTTCCATCTACTGCATGATGGAACTATGAACCTCCCTTCATGTATCGATACTGCATCCTAGACATCATTCTTCTTGAACTGGTCTTCCCTTTCTTCTTGGTTACTTCTTCATAGCTGGAAGGTTCTGCATCAATGATGTCACTGCATTCATCATAGTATTATTTATCTGTCGTCACTTATTCTTCGGAACAAGCCTCATCCTTCTTTTCTTGTAGGTGATTATGTACACGATCTTTCCTACAATTCAAATGCATTAGTTGTATGGTTAGAAACATTTCATAAGGCATATTCATAATGGCAAATTCTTATGCATAAATATATGATCATGCAACTATTTTAGCCAATACAGCATTCATCCATATCTCACGGAAACTTTTCTAGATGCCTTCCATCTCCACCAGGACAACATTGATATTGTGCACTAATCCAATATGTCAGCAAAGAGGTTTCATTCTAGATAAGTAGCAATGGAGAGTTGTATGGCACCCTGAGCTACTTACCCATCACATGCATATTAGTAGTATACTGTCATTGATGAAAATATTCTATCATGCATAATACATCAACTGAATATAAACAAATTCATAACAAAACAATATCATGAAATGACAATTGAATACTTATCTTTATTTGTTTCATGGGTAGACTCCTTCTTGAGCCTTCAGCTCCATCATCTTCTTCATTCATAATAGCATCGTTTCTTATACAAATGCTAAGGTGGATAAGAGGTTCTTTAAGAGTTGAGTTCTTCATATTCCTCATTGCTTGAGGTATCTTCTTTGGATCATGAGATCTTGATCTTCAGTTGCTCCCATCTTCTCTTCTCTTATTATGCGTCAAGATTCTTCTTCTTCCTAGAGTCTACTGAAAGTAATCACTTCCTTCTGGCACACATTCCTTGCATGAATGAATCCCATGATCCTGGTAGGCCATTCAAGGTGATTATCACCACTTCTGCATTCTCCACTTCTTCTTCTATCGCTTCAAGTTGTTCCTTTATTTGAGAGACCCTTATAAGGTATGACTATATGGTCTCTGCATTCTGGATCTTCACATTCTTCAACTGTTTTCTCAAAGTCATATTCTGATTTATTTTCTTCCCTTCAAATAGCTTGGTCAAGGAATCAAACATCTGCAGTGTCTTTAGGGAAGACACTTGTGGTACAAGGTGATCCGTGATTGAATCAACAATGATCTTCTTGGCCTTGACCAAGTTCTTCTTATGTAAGGCTTTTATCCTCATCTCCCTCTGGAACTGGAACCTCTCTACTCATATAGGTGTCCAATTCATTTTCTTCAGAGAGATCATATACTTCCATGCTTGGAAGTTGTCAACTTCACCAAGCTTATCATCAATCTAATGTGATAGATCACTCTGAAATGAAAACCTCAAATGAAAATAGAAAAATATTAGATCTTACCGATTTGAGGTGTATGTCCTGGTTCCGAAGCTGACTGATCTAGGGTTTGTCAGAGAAACCATAATTTTCAAAACTTGGAATATTTCAGATCTGATTGGATATAAAGATATATCTCTTAAAGGTGAGCTGTCCAATGTGCTCCTTTTCTGAAAATAGTGGAGGGAAGCTCCCGGAACAGGAAGCCCTAGTTTTCCAATTTCTACTACAGAAATGCCTGATACTGTTTCTATGGTACCTCTGAAATTACTACTCATATGTGTCCAAAAATTCTCGTTGATGTATCCTCACATTTCCTTATTCCAACACCATAGGTTTCATTATAATTGGTTTCACCAATTGGGACTTATGATCATTTTCCCAAGGTGACCTGTTACATGACTGTTTAGAATAGCGAAGTTGTACAGACTTCCATGTGTCACTGTTTCATCTTTAGGGTCTGAAAATTCTACCAAAGAACTTAAATTCCGTGCCCTTTCTAGAACATCTTTACAAATTTCATTTGGACATTTTTATCCCGAGATATGGTAATTCTCCCCAGGTGTCCTGTTTGGGGATGAATCCTAGAAGAGGCTAGAACCGTAACTTTGATGGATCATATATTCTAGAATATAGTGAATATGAGACTAAAATTTGGACATAGTGTAAATAAGGATTTTATCTATGTCCTATGAAAGTTTCAACTCCTGAGCCTTCTCCAATCCGGATATATAGAGAATGTACCAAAACTTATCATTTCTAGTATTTTAGGGTTTTTTCTGCCTGGGGTCAAACTAGGGTTTGACTTTCCCAGAGTTATACCCAACCAAAAATCTCGACCCAAGTCTCTAAACTTTGATTTTGATGAGGAGAGAAATCCTATTCTGGGCTCACTCAAAAATTCCTCTTTCGTAAGAAGCCCTAATTTCCCGCACCAAAAACTGAAAATGCTTAGAATCGAATTTCGCTTCGATAGAAAGATGCGCCCTTCAATGGAGAGTCAACCTAGCATACTTTTTCTGATGGATTGTGGAGAGAGACCTAAAAATAAGAATCCCTAGCTTTTGTAGCTGCACAATGTCTTCTTCTCAGGTTAGCTCTGATACCATGTTAGATTTTTATCATTCAAGCTAGCATTATGATCTTAGGATCTTTAACTGAGAGAATAACATGCACAGCAATAAACACAAGAGACAAGAAACATAAAGAATTTTCCTCGGGGAAACCACAAAGGATAAAACCCCACAACTTCCTCAGAGATAGAATCAACACCAAAAGTAAAACCCAAAAACATAAAGATGATCGCCTGACAGCAGTAGTCTCTCTCTTGTCCCAACAACTTCTCTCTCACTCATGCGCCCCAATGAGTGAGTGTGTGTGTGATAAATAGAGAGGTTCACTCTCTATTTATATTCTTTCGTTCATTTAATGTCCACTCCAACATGTTGGCCTCACTTAACAATTACTTACTAGAGCCGACATCTCTAGGAGAATCTAATAACCCTAGTGCCCCACAACTTGTGGGGACTTTACCCCTCCGACCAACAAGGAGGGTTATCCTTAACACAATGGTGGGGACTATTGCCCCGACTTACAATAACTCACCTAGGGCCAACTTCTCTAGGATAGTCTAACAACACTAGAGCCCCGGAACTACGGGGACTTTAACCCTTGAACAATAGGAGTGTTACCCACATTGACTTGACATGACTTGTTTACATTATAGAAACTCTCGATCGGAACATCGGGGCATGACATGACTCAATTACATTACAAAGACTTCATGGAATAAACATCGGGGTACAATACATAAGAAATACAAGTGAATACATTCCGAAGTTACAATTACATCAACAGATCGAAATGCAAGTTTTAGGCATAAATTTAGCTATGAAGATGAAATTCCAACTGTGGATGCAGCCCTGTAGGTTATCAAAGAAAATATCTTTGAGGAAATCGTAGAATCAATCTCTAATTTTCCTCAGTGGACTATGATAGTTGAAAATATGATAGAGTGCTACAATATTTTGGGGGAGCCAGAAGATGATGACCCAAGATATGTACATATTCCATATTCTAAAGGGAGATGAGATTGATAAGGACCAAGGATTTCATCTAACAAATTATTGAATCTGTCGAAGATTAAAAAAAGGTAAATATCGGTTCTCTTGAAAATCCAAAATTTGCAAACATTAGTGATTACTGGGATGATGAAACTGTAGGTAAGATTACATATTTATTACATGAGTTCCAAGATTGATTCCCTACCAATTTTTCTGAGATGAAAAGGATTTCTAGACACCTTGGAGAGATCAAGATCTGTTTCAATCCAAATTGTAAACCTTTCAAGCAAAGTCCATACATGCTGAACCTAAGATACAAAGAGAAGGTTTAAGGCAAAGATCAAAAAAATGATGGATGCATGTATTATCAAACCTATTGAAGTGTTAGAATGGATCATTCCAATGGTATTTCAAGACAAAAATATCAGGGAGGTTTGAATTTGTGTTGATTTGAGGAAGCTAAATGACGTCTGCTTGCATGATCCCTTCCCCATGCCATTTGCAGACAAAGTTCTAGAAAACGTTGGAGTTCAAGAAGCATAATCATTTAGGGATGGGTTCTTTAGGTATCATCAGATAAAAATCACCAAGGAGGATTGACATAAGAACACTTTTGTGATGGAGTGGGGATTCTTCCAATATACGATAATGCCCTTTGGTTTAAACAATTCCCCTGCAATTTTTTCCAGAATAGTTGTCTCTGCTTTTAAGGAATTTATTCACAAGTTTCTAGAAGTCTATTTTGATGATTGGATAGTGTATCATCTTCTTAAGAATCATATTGAAACCTTAAGTCTAATTTTATAACAATGTAGACCATATCATATCTCTTTGAACTTGAAGAAATTTATATTCCGTGCACCATTTGGAATCCTACTGGGTCATGTAGTCTGTAAAGAAGGATTGTTGATGGATCCTATAAATATTTCCATAATAGTAGACTTACCTCCACTAACTACAATGCAAAATATGAGAATGACTTTAGGACACATGATCTACTATAGGAATTTTTTCATGGGATATGCTCAGATTTATAGCCCCAATGGAGAAACTGTTAAAAAAGGATGTGAAATTTTAATGGAAGGAGGATTGTTAGTAGAGCCTCGACATATTAAAGGAGAAAATGGACACAATGCCTATTTTGGTATTTTTTGAGTGGAAAAAATAATTTCATGTGCATGTTGATGCATCTTCAATTGCTCTGGGTGTGGTACCAGGTCATATAAGTGACGGAACTATGAACCACCCAATTTCCTTTGCTAGCAGAAAACTGTCAATAGCAGAAAGAAACTACACTACGACAAAGAGGGAAGGGTTCACTATGGTATATGTGATGAAAATGTTAAGGAAATATTTGTTGGGGACCGCTTTGAAATGTTTATAGGCCACAATACATTGAAGTACACTATCACTATTTTAGTGTTGGGGGGGGATATCTATCGGTGGCTCCTCTTGTTTCAATAGTTTGATTTTGAGATTATAGTCAATCCAAAAAGACTGAATGCAGGGCTTAACCATCTGTCGAGGTTGGAGACAAGAGAGGAACCAATTAAATTAGATGAGAACCTCCGAGATTCACAACTCTTTTTGATAATAATGGTTGATGAATACTTTGAGGATATTGTGAGATTTATGACCACAAGTGTTTCCCTAGAAGGATATACGACTTCATAGAAGAAGCAGTTAGTTGTTAAGTCTATCAAGTATCAACTGATAGTTGGTTAGTTGTACAAGTTAGGACCAGATGAGATATTGCGTCGATGTGTTCTAGAGCATGAGAGACCAATGATTTTGGTTGAATCTCATGATGGTGTTGCGGGAGGCCACTATGCAAGAAAGATAATGCACAATATATACTAAGGGTTGGATTTTGGTAGCCTACCTTACATAAGGATGCAAAGGAGTATTGTAAGGCTTGCAATGTATGCCAGAGTATTGGGAAACTGCCGAGGAGGGATGGAATTCCCTTGGTTCCATAAATGACATTGAAAGCATTCGAAAAATGGGTTTTTTACTTTGTAGGCCCCATCAACCCACTAGGAATAAAGACTAGAGCAAGGTATAGTATCACTGCGACAAACTATTTAACTAGATGGATTGAGGGTGCAACAATAAAATATTGTAGTGTTGTGACTATTGCAAAGTTCATGTTCGAGAATGTAGTTACCAGATTTGGTTGCCCTTGATTTTTACTGAGTTATAAAGGCAGTCACTTTGTTAATAATACGATTGTAGCACTTACAGAAGAATTCCAGATCTATCATAGAATGAGTACAACTTATCATCCAAAAGAAAATGGGACTGTCGAAGCATTCAACATGATTCTATAGAATGCCTTGATGAAATTTTTCAATGTGAACCACATCGACTGAGATTTAAAGTTCCCTACAGTTCTATGGGATTATAGAACAACTTGCAAGAATTTGACGAGTCAGACACCATTCAGATTAGTATATGGGAAAGAAGTTGTTATTCCAATGGAATACATTGTGCCCCATTTAAGAATTGTTGCTTTCACCAGTATCTCTGATACTGGTGTTGTCTAAGAAATATTGATGTAGTTTCTCCAGCTCTAAGAGGACTGATTCATCACAGGATTCTAGCAATAATTTTAAAAAAAAAGAGAAGGCTTCTCATGATCACCATATCACAAAGAAGCAATTATAGCGAGGGGACTTACTTCTTATTTATGACAGTAATTTTTTCAAACACCCTGGTAAGATCTGAATGCATTGGCTAGATCCTTATGTTATCAACTACGTCATAGAAGGAGGCGCAACACAATTTTATAATTTAAATGTTGAGCCCATGAAAGGGTTGGTTAATGGGAGCTAACTAAAACCTTATAGGAATAGATGTACATTCCTCTGTTAAGGTTGTAAATTTCTATGAAGTTGATTTTTTTATAGGAAACCCCACCTTTTTCTTATGTCAAAATTCTATACATATGTTGAAGTCTTTTAGTTTTTTTGAGGTTAAGGTAGTTTTTTGTCTAACTAACATGTTTTCAAAGTAATTTAAGGTTCCATTCCACATGTTTCTATCAAGGTAGACCACTACGTAGTCGAATTTGTCACCTTGTCAAAGTTGCAATTAATGAACATTAATGATTGCTTTTAAGGTAGAAGTAGTGACGGTGTTAGTGGGAGTCTGTCATAAATTCCTGAAAAATCTCATGCATGTGAAAAAATTGGCCACCACCTCCATAATCCTTATAAGGATTTGGTCATATACATTGAAAATTGGGATTGACAAGAAAGGTGCATGTGGATAAAAATTTAACAACATGCTACTCCTCCATTCGAACCTCATTGTGTCAAGACACTGAAGTGAGTTGAGGAAGTTAGAACTTGAATAACAACTCAAAGAAGAGTTTAGAACATAAGATTGCAAGAATGCAGGTCGATCTTTCCAGCACAAGTGAATTCTAGGGGTCCGCTGCAAAATTAGAAATGCATGAATCTATTCCAATTGTTGAAGAACAATCGAAGGTCCTATCGCCGCAAATTCTATCCAATCTGTCGAGCAAAAATCACACATCATACCATCAAGTAAATCCATAGGGAAGAACAAAATCAAGACATGAAGCTGAGGCCTATGGTTGCAGGTCTGCAATGATTCTCCAAAGATACATACCACCACGAAAGATGGTTGCACCAACAGTTTGGATCACCAAGAATGTTAAGTACCCTTTGGACATGGTAACCATCCTGAAGGGTGTTCATGTGGAAGGGGACATCATGGGTAATATCAATAAGCTATCCTATGCGTACCATGACCTAGTGGAGAACCTGAAGTTCCACACAAATAACTATATGAAGACAATTTTTTTGACAAAGAGTGCACCCCTCAATCTTGAGCAGATGTAATGGGATCTAGGGTTGCAAAGGTCTGATATTTTGTCCCTACTGCACATACCACAGTTTGGACACACTACAGAAGCCAATGCATGTGTAAAATAGTTGTTGTTGTGTTTCCATGGTGTCCTTTTATGGATCAACAAGAATATATCAGTTGATTCTAATTTGATTGTTTAATTTGATCAACAAGAATATATGAAATGGGATTTTGTTGGTTTTGATTGACAAGTAGGAATGACTTGACTAATTACCCCTTTGAGGTGGAAATGGGAGATGTTAAAGAACATAAATTTGTTGAATTTTGTGGTGGGTATATCTGTGCCACTTGGTTTCTTAAATGTACGTGTAAATTATGTTCTTCCCTTAAGTTGGAGATGCCATTGGTCAATAATTGTTTGGTTGAATGTGCTCCAACTGGCTTCCTAGACATACAAAACATATGCGCTTTACTATGTCAAACTGTAATTGTTGAGAGGTTTGTGGTGAAAGTGAAATGGGTGTCCCTAGCTATTGTGTTATTGATTCCTCAATTTTTGATGTTGCAATATTCTTGTGTATTGTGCTTAATTGTGTCTTGTTGTGGTTGTTGATGGAAAGAGTGTTGTCACTGGATCTCTCTAGTGTTCATACTACATGCTTGGGGAAATTTATTGGGGAATTAAACCCATGACAGTGTTCATATTACATGCTTGGGAATTTTCTTAGGGAATTGAACCCATTTGGAGGAGTATTATCACTTTCTCTTAACTAACTAGTCAAACCCTAGATAGTGATTTTTTTTCTATGGATGCAAAGCTAATACTGTTTTAACTTCCACTAGTTTTCATTTTTCCCCTTGTAGATTATATTTTTTACTTTCCTCAATTCTAAGAGGTAAAAATAACATTTATAGTCCTCATTGAATATTGATTTCTTTGAGGCTCTTTCTGTCTAGAGATGAACTATTTCCTATAATTTATAGATTGCATTATATTTTTCCACAAGATGCATGATATACTAGGTTTTTATGCATCCCCATTACTCGTAAAATGTACAAATTCTGAGTCCTATGATTGGATGCAATTTTAAAATGTTTAATTATATTTTATCTATCTTAAAAGAGATGTAGAATACCAACCAAACTCGTAGGACATATCCTAGATCAAAGCATTCCCCACACATTAGGTACATCAATAACTACAACATCCATCGATACAGAGATATTTGTGTTAGGATTAATTACTCCTCCTTTTTCCAATATAGTATATTTTGTCATATTTCCTAACTTAGTAAACTATTATTACTATACTAGAGTATGGGGAACACACCTAGAGGTTAGCTTCCACTTATTGCATGTGTATGCATGAGTTTATGTGCCTCTGGGACCAATCCCTACATTATAGGAGCCCACTCTGAGTGCCACCAACAACCTCCATCAGTTGGTTGTAGTATCTCCTCTAGTTACATTTAGTTAGATCATTATCAGTTATCCTATTGCCATTTTTGCATGCATGCAGGGAAAGTGGCACCTTTTCTCCACCTACCTCATTAGTTAACTGTTTGTAGACTAATTTAGACATCCGTAGTTATACTAGTGAGCTCCAATAGTGATTTAGACACACTAAGTTAGCTATTCAATCAGCTTGAGCTGGTAGATTCAAATCCTATACACAGTGTTCAAATTCTATTTATTGTATAATCATTTTATTATTGATTAATGAATGAAGATTAATGTTGTGATTTTGAGCAATTCTTGTTCGATTTATCTGAAATTTGTGTCCTGAATTTCTTGTTCAATATACATTCTCTTTGATTATTCCACTTCATAATTCATTTCCAATAGGTCTCATCATATCCTATAGATTTGTGGTTCTCAAATTTGACATGGTATCAGAGCCTTGTTTAGGCTAGAAGCAAACCTTGGAAACCTCCATTGTGCACCTGAAGTAGTTGAGTTTCCACATAATTCCTGCAATTATTGCCTTGCTAACTCTGGATTCTTCCCAGATAAGTCTCTGCAGGTGTGATGAACTTTGAAAAACTGCACATGTCAAGGTGGAAAGGATTGAACTGACATATGATTGCAAATTGAATTGGTTTTACAGTGTTCTTTGCAAGTATCTATGTAGCTTCATGAAGAATTGACTGATCAACATCAAAAAATTGGATAATTCTTCAGCTCTCGTACCTAGAATCATTACACCCTTCAATTAGATTGATTGCAAGGAAGATATGTAGGTATCCTTGTGCAACAAAGGCCTATTTAGGATGACAATGGGAAGAGAAGATGAGCCCTAGCAGTATGTTGAGAAGATCAAGTTTCTGTATCGGCTTGATGAAGCCTTCGACTTCAGGTGCATCCACATCTCTAGGGATATTTTGTTTCATATTGAGAGACTCAATATTCCTAAGGAATCTTGGGAAAAGCTCGAATCTTTGTTTGGAAAACAAGATGAGCTTCGAGGGAATATTCTAGACAATGACCTCATTGCACTACAACCCAATAGTTTCAAGACTATTCAACAATTCTTGTCAAAGTACAAAGCACTAGTACCACAATTAAAACAATGTGGAATAGAGAGGAAATATGAGAAACTTGTGCTATCAGTGTTGAGAAAGCTTGGCTCAGATTTCTTAGTATTTGTATATGCATTCCATTCTGGAAGAGTTTCCATTCCAAATTGGAAAATGCCTTCTATAGATGCTTTTTTTGAGTCCTTGATACAATAGCAAGACAAATTGGTTCAAATGGGAGTGATTCAAACCTCCAAGAATCAACCACTCTTAGAATCAGACTCAAACAATGCACAAGAAAGAGGGAAGCATAAAGGGAAGGAGGCCAAAAACATTGATTCGAAGCCAAAGGAGAATTAGAAATCTTCTGATGGAGCATCAGTTTCCAAGAAAAAGAAGAAATTTGAGAAGACTAAGTGTCCCTACTGTATGAGAGGCTTTCATCCAGAGATTCATTGTATGAAAAATACCATCGACCAACTATCAACACTCCTTAAACAGAACAATATTTCCCTTCCACAAGGAGAAAATAAGTTTGATTCTGGAAACTTGACAGAAGATCATGAGAGGTGCCATGCCTTGAAGGAAGGCCTCACTTAGTCAAAGGATTATTTGATATATTCTAGAGCATCCAACCACATGGTTTCCTCCAAGGAATCCTTCACCAATTTGGATCTCTTAGGAGGAACTAGAATTCATATGGGAGATGGCTCTTAAATCCTAGCTGTTGGGAGAGGTTCCATTAAAATTCAGCATGGAGAGTTCAAGAATGTACTCTATGTCCCCTCTATTTTTAAAAAATTTAGTGTCTGTTTATCATATGACTCATACAGGCTCTCCCAAGAGAGTTACATTCGATTCTGAAACAGTATAAATCACTGAATAATCTACTAGAAATCCCATAGTAGAAGGGTTTTCTAATCATGCCTCCAAGGCATATGAGTTCTCCCATTTCCTGCCTAATTCACATTTGAAAGCTTTATTGACTCATGACAATAACACAAGCAAGTTGTGGCATGAGAGATTTGGGCATCTCAATTTCAAATATCTCCAGCAACTTCACAATGACAAATTGGTTGAGGGCTTGCCACTCATCAAAACATCAAATGGATTATGTCATGGTTGCTTGGTAGGTAAGCATCCATAGAAGAGATATGAAGTTGGGAAGGAAACCAGAGCTTCCTCTACACTTGATCTGATACACAGTGATGTCTCAGGACCAATTCCTACAACATCCATCAATGGATCCAGGTATTTCCTAACTTTTATTGATGATTGTTCAACATTTTGTTGGGTATATTTTATGAAGTAGAAATCTGAGGTATTTGAAACTTTCAAAGTTTTTAAAGAGCTCAGCAAAACCTTGAACAATCATCAATAAAAGTTAGGAAATACCTGGATCCATTGATGGATGTTGTAGGCCTTAGTAGGAAATAGTTTTGGAAAGAAGATCAAGTCCATTAGATCTGATAATTGAGGTGATTATATTAAAATATATTTTCAGCAATTATGTGAATCAGAAGGGATTCGAATGCAACACTCAGTTCCATACATAGCACAACAGAATGGTGTGGCTGAGAGGGAAAATAGATCATTGAAGGAGATGGAAACATGTTTCTCAAAGCTAAGAATCTTCCTCCTTCTCTATGGGATGAGGATGTAAACTATGCCTCATACATTCAGAATAGGGTGCCTCACAAATTAGTGATTGGGGACACTCCTTTTGAAGCACTATTGGAGCATAATCCTAATGTCTTGCACTTGAGAGTTTTTGGTTCCAAATATTGGGCCATAATTCCTATTGACAAGAGAAATGCTTTCCAAGCCTAGAGTAGCGAATGCATACTATTGGGGTATGATGAGGATGATAAGGCATATAAATTGATGGAACTTTCAACAAGGAAGTGCTTCATGGAGTGCAGTGTGCAATTTGAAGAAGATCAGTTGCATGATCCACCACAATCCAAAGCAGAAGAAGGTATACACACCCTTCCATTTGATGATTATAAATGGTCTCATGTTTCATATTTATATGATGAGGAACAAGATCAACATGATCTTGATATTGATGTTGTAGTTCAAGAGAATCTATATCCAGATCCATATCCCATTCCAAATTAGTGGCCTAAGCCTAAATGGGACCAAAAGCTCATTAAGGTAGTTGGGAATGGAGCTGGAATCTAGATGACAAAAGAAAAACACGGTCCCAGTATCAGAATGAACATGTTGCACTATCTCACACAACTTCACTACCTATAGAGTGGTGCAACAAACTTCCAAAGATATGATACTTGATGATGAATATTGATCCACAATTTGGCCCATCGATACACAGCCATCATTCACATCATACATAGTCATCATTCAAGCATACATTATGCTCATACATAACCATCAAAGACAAGTATTGGGAAGGGACATCCAATCCACCTTTCTATTCATCTTTGATGCTTATTTATACATTATGAGAGAGGTTGGAGCGGTTGTACCTGCTCCAACTACTCATTTGTTAATATATTTTTAACTATATAATTATACAATTATGATGAAATTTAAGAAGTCAAGTGACCCCCTCTACATCTCCCCCACAAACAAAACGTTTCTTCATCTCAAAGAAAACAAAGAAATATGCATCAACATCTTGGGTCTCTGCTACTATTGAAATAGTCCTCACTGTGCATCAACCATGCATACCGGTTTGCATAGGTAACTTAGCTAGATAGGAAAACACAAATGTACAAGGCTCTACTATGACTGGTTACTCTTCAGCCTCCATCTTCAATCTGGAAGTAGTCCATAGAAGTCTCATCCTCTCACAACGACGGTCCACAATCCGCTTCCACAACGAGATATTTTGGTTTAAAGCCTCACCCTCACTCATCTTACTGGCATCTCCATCGGTTCAGGCATGAGGGGCCTTTTGGATCTTTGACTTTCTATGCCATTTCTCTATCTTCTGGCTTTCTAAGGTCACAACCCAGGAATAGTTTTAGCATTTTGATAATGAGGGGTACATTGTCATCATGTCTCGTTGGAGTGCTTTGTTGTGTAGGTGAATGATATTTGCTTGAATGCGATCTTTGTCATCTTCTTCTGTTGTGAGAGTTTAAATTTCCTGCAAGTTTGTAAAGTTTTCATTGCTTGTAGTCGATGTCAACTGCTATTGATCATGGCTGACTAAATTGACTTGACTTGACATGTTTTACTAAGTCAACTAGAGATCAACTTGATTTACATTTGTAGAGGGGATCACCTACCTCAAAAGACTCGTGTTTAACCCCCTCTGACACAATAACTTACAAAATCAACTTTGATAGCCTCAACCATAATACTCGTCCACGATAATACTAATATATCGACCATAGTATGATGACTCATCTACATTTGATTACCAACTAACTCAACCACTTTATCATCGACCACAATTTAATATTACATATGATTTTACTTTGCAAACATGGATCTTTGTCCAAAAATACAATAATACTAATATATCGACCATAGTATGATGACTCATCTACATTTGATTACCGACTAACTCAACCACTTTATCATCAACCATAATTTAATATTACATATGCTTTTACTTTGCAAACATGAATCTTTGGCCAAGACTAGAATATCGACCAGCTGAAGACACGACCAACCCAACATGCTTTTCATTTTACACAATCAACAAGTAGCCGATCTCAACTAGAATGGACATCGACCAAATTTTATAGACTCGACCATTTGGTAGCCTCGAAAATATATCATCAACTATATTTATACATCAGATTTATTAAATAATCGACAATCGACCTGGTTCATATATGTTCAATGTTATAGCGAATATGACTCAACCTTTCTTGGACACACTCGACCATTTATTAAACATCATATATTATTTTAAATGGCTCATACTTTGAATGAAAAAGTGCCAAAAGAAACAAGTCGAGGGTACATAACCATATTTGATATCCAGTCAAATGATCTGTGGTCGGCTAGTGCAAGTCGTTGAGGATGCTCTGGTTGATGGTGACTGGTTGACAATAGCGTTGTCGAATAGGTGAGTCTTTGTTGAAAAGGGTGGTCGGGTCGATTTCCAAGTATGTTAGTCGGTGGTTGGTCGATGAATTCATACGACAAGCAATCGATGGTATCCATTAGTCGGTAGTCTTTTGCTGCTCCAGTGTCCAATAGTTGACGAGTATAATGGCAGTTGGTTGTGTCGTATAGGTGCAAACAAACTGATCATATTCATTCGCAGTAGCATGGTATCAAATTATACATGGTCGATCGTCTTCATGGGTTGATAGTTGCATTTTGATTGCTAATATCATTGGTATTCTCAAAAGTCACTTACTCAATCGATTGAGTAGATGGTGATCCTCTCTTCCACCGTGTTGCCAATATTCTAGTCGGTTGCCTCCAGGTATCACGTGGTTTTACCAGGCATTGAAGAGAGAATATAATGGAGCATTCATACTCTATTAAATGACACAATAGCATCCATCCAAAAAATTATTACTCATGTCATTGTTGTAGTCGAAAACCTCTGACAGGTGCTTATAACCCACGGAGACGAGTGGAATTGGTATCAATGCTAACACATATGTCTGAAGAAGTTTTGTCTTCATCTTTCCATCATTGCAATCGACGGAGGTTCTGAGTCCTTGCAATGAACATAACTAATCTATATTTGACAACAAATATATCCATTCAAGGAGCAACGCACAACCTTTCGGCATAATTTCCAGGCTCTCTTTTATGTCCATTGAACAGTATTTAGTCATCCACGCGAGCACAGAAGAAAACTTGAAAAATTTTCTTACAAGTTTTCCTCGCATCCTCACGGACAGATCTACGCTGGTTACTGTTAAAAATCACAACCCTTGTGATTAGTGATTGTATGAGGCCGACTAATGATCCATACTCCAATGCTCAATGGTAATCTTGCATCCATGTGAACATAACACATCACAAATTTAATAGCGCCGCTCTTTCTTCATTTTATTGAACAACATCATCATGCACGAGCCATCTTTGTGTTTTCTTGCAAGATTCTTTACTGGAATATATTTGATTGATATAGATTCCAAGAAATAGTATGCAGGTTGACCAACATATAATGACAACGAGACTCAAAATTGATTCTCGTGTGAAAAGATTAGGCGACAGGATTCTGGCAATATTTAGAGATCGATTGGTAACTTGCCTTCACATTAATAATTGACCACAAGAATTGAACAATAAATCCTTCTTTTATATAGGTTCAACACATCTGCATCGAGATTGTATGAGCACACCGTATATACAAGCAGTATGTATGAGCAGTATTTTCATCTTCACGACATCTTCTCCTTCAGGTTCGACCACCTCCATCCGCTGCTGTTGTCACCCAGACAGGACAAAGGCAGCAATGGCACCATATGTTGAAAGCTAGGCTTTCACATCATTCAAGCATACATTACACTCATACACAGCCATCAAAGACAAGTATTGGGAATGGACATCCAATCCACCTTTCTATTCATATTTGATGCTTATTTATACATTATAAGAGAGGTTGGAGCGGTTGTACCCACTCCAACTACTCATTTGTTAATATCTCTTTAACTATAGATTTATAACATTATGATGACATTTAAGAGGTCAAGTGGCCCCTTATACACAGTATCAGAATGAACATGTTGCACTCTGTCACACAGCTTCTCTATCTATAGAGTGGTGCAACAAACTTCCAAAGATATGATACTTGATGATGAAGATTGATCCACAATTTGGCCCACTACTGAACAAAATGGATCATTCTACTCCTCCTCCATAAAGAAAACAAAATAAACATTCATCAAATCGAAAGAAGATTGAGAGGTTCACATAGACAGTCCGAGGATGTTGATGCATAGAAGAACCAATATTTTGCATTATTGTTCCACAGTGTTTCATATTGCAGCAAAATTTTCACAAATTTTTGCTCAAAGAGAATTTTTTTCTCTTAAGTATAGCTTGTTTCATGATTCTTTCTTTTTTTGAGGTGGGGGGGGGGGGGGGNCTAGGGCCCAAGCTATCCAAAGTTAGAATTAAGGGGGGGTGTTAGGATTAATTAATCCTCCTTTTTCCAATATAGTCTATTTGGTCATATTTCATAACTTATTAAACTATTATCACTGTACTAGAGTATGGGGGACACACCTAGAGGTTATCTGGAACTTATTGGATGTGTATGCATGAGTTTATGTGCCTCTAGGACCAATCCCTATATTATAGGAGTCCACTTTGAGTGCCACCAACAACCTCTATCAGTTGATTGTGGTAGGTAAGCAGTTATGTTGATTTATCATCCAACTGCATTTAGTTAGATCACTATCAATTATCTTAGCACCAGATTTGCATGCATGCAGGGAAAGTGGCACCTTTTCTCCACCTACCTCATCAATTAAGTGATTGTGGTCTGATTTAGACATCTAGAGTTAGACTAGTGAGCTTCAGCAGTGATTTAGACACACTGAGTTATTTATTGAGTTAGCTTGAGCTGGTAGAATTGAATCCTATACACATTATTTGAATTCTATTTATTGTATAATCATTGTATTATTAATTAATTAATGAATATTAGTGTTGTGATTATCTGAGCAATTCTTGTTCGATTTATCTGAAATTTGTGGCATGAATTTCCTATTTAGTGTATATTCTCTTTGATTATTCCACTGCATAATTCCTTTTCAATATCTTTCATCATATATTGTAGATCTATGGTTCTCAAATTTAACAATAAGTATATGTAGCATGATTAAATTTTAAGTCCTTGATAAGACTATGAACTTGAATAGGCTTTGAATCTATGCCACACACATTTTTATAAGGTGTTGTGGTGGTCAGGCCTAATTTTTGCATGACTTTGAAAGCTATAACATTGGTTGATGCTAATGCATGAAGCATACAGTTGGGTTATGAAGTTAGTTGAGGAGCTAGAAAAGGAAAAGAACCCCAGAATTGCAATTTTTTTCCAGTATAGTTTATTGTCGGATAACCGACACATATTAGTGTTGGAACCCTTGCACGATCGTTAGATACGCTTTGAAAAGACCATTGTATATTGGATGTTCTTCATCGAGTATCCGACGCCCATTTATCAGTAATTTGACAAAATAATAAAGTGATTTCATTGGATATGAGACAAACTAAGAATGGGAACGCATCTCATAGATGAAAAACTTCCATCAGGTAGTCAATGGACCAACAAAGCTACTACTTCGAGTACCAGATGAAACATTATTGGTTAGCTGATGAAAAAATCAGGGGGAAGCATCATACATATAGCAAACAACCATCGGTTAGTTGATGGTCCAACAAAGCTACTACATCGAGTACCCAATACAACATCATCGGTTAGCCGACGATCCAATTAGGGGGGAGCATCGGCTATCCGACGAACTTCCATCAGATAGTCAATGGTCCAACAAAGCTACTACATCAGCTACCTAACGAAACATCATCAGTTAGTCGATGAATCAGTCACAAGGAAGTATTGGCTATCCGATGAACAATCATCGAATAACCACCTACAAAATAAGAAATGTTAACAATATATCCGATGAATATCCATCAAATATATGAGAACAGTATTCGGATAACCGACGATGTAATAAGAAATGTTCAACTAAAATCCGACAGATATGCTTCAACTATATAATGATTAACACTAAAAATATCTATAAAAAATATACGATTGAATTCTTAAATGTGTTGGTTATTCGATGTCCATTATGTTGGATATTCGATGATAAGTGAAGTGTCGGATAGCCAATTAAATTACACCAACGATTTTTGGACGTTGTTTTCATTGGATAATTGTTGGTATTATATCGACAATCCTATGAACAATCGTCAGATTTTTGTCCATATATAGTAGTGACCTCAAATGATTTTGAATAATATATTCATCAACATCGGATTATGTATCAAACAATTGTTCCATATAATCCTCAACATAATGGTGTAGCAAAAAGAATTAACATGACACTCTTGAATCTGGTATGCTCCATTCTATTTTTCAAGAATGTGAAATTGATGTTTTGCGGTGATTTTGTTTTATGTACAATTTATTTGAGAAACAAAAGTTCAAGTCATGCTCTTGGAAACAAGGCTGCATATTAAATGTGGTATGTATGCACTCCTTTGATTAGGCATCTTAGGGTCTATTGTTCCACCTATTATGCCTTAATTATAAAGAAACAAATAAACAAGCTTGGTTGAGGACTCAAAAGTTCATCTTCTTGTGGAATTCAAACAACAACAAGGCATATTGTATTTACTATGAGGTATACACAAAGTTTATACTTTCCAAAGATGTCATTTTTCTTGAAATGAATAAAAATGACAAGTCTATTTAGAGGCAACTTAATCATCTATATAAATTTACCCATGTAAAGGAAGTTCATGAAGTTGAGAATGAGATTCCACATATTGAATTGGCATCCCTATCTTTGATAAATATTTGAAACCTCCTTTTGGAACACCATATTCCCCTCGTGAAGAAGTTATTTCCAATTCATTGGAAATGAGGTTCAAATGGATGGTGTGATTGAGAGGATTGGAAGACTAAATCTTAATATAATGAAGCACCACTAGTTGAGAAACCTAGACCCTCACAGATAGTTCCAAAGTGGGTCACAAATACACTTGAAAGTGTCCATCATAATGAAGTAAAAATGAAAAGAACCAGAACGTCGATAAGGAAATAAAATGGAGGAGATGCAGATAATTCAAGTTTAGTTGATGTAGAAGATATGGATGTTTCATATGATTCTGAATTGAATTTATCTGCTAACCTTGAACCAACTTCCTTTCAGGAATATGTTGCTCATGATGAGTGGAAATAAGCCATGCAAAATCAACATGACGCTCTCATCAAAAATTGGACATGGAAGTTAGTGGACCCTCCATTTGGAACCAAAAAAATTGGATGTAAGTGGGTCTACATGAACAAGTACAAATCAGATGGCTTGCTTGAAAAGCATAATACAAGTCTTGTGACAAAAGGTTTTCCATAGAAATAAGGCATTAAGAATACAGAGAATTTCTCCCCCACAACAAAATAGGCTACTATCCACACTGTATTTTCTTTGGATTCATAGAATGGGTAGAAAGTTCATAAAATGGATGTGAATATTGATTTCCTAAATGGGGAATTAAAAGAGAATGTCTTCTTGTCTCAACTAGAGGTATTTGTTGTGAAGGGAAAAGAACAAAATGTATGCAAACTCATCAAGTTACTATATGGCCTGAAATAAGCACCCAGCACGTGGTATGAAAAAATAACTAGGCATCTTCTTAAATTGAATTTCAAACAATTTAATCTTGATGATGCAACATTGTTTGTAAAGACAATTCGAAGATGTGTTGTATATATTGTAGTGTATGTATATGTTTTATTAATGACAAGGAACAATGAAATCTACATTGCATCCATAAAGAAAGAGCTGAAGAAAGGATTTTAGATGATAGAACTGGGACATATTCACTACTACTTGGGAATTGAAATGACATGGAATATAAAGTACATATTCATATCCTAGAATAACTACATTGGAGAATTGTTGAACACATTTGACATGGTAGAGTGTAATCCTCTCTTTACTCCAATGGAATAGAACCTGAAGCTCACATCAAAAGAAGGGAATGAATTTGAGGGTGTAACCAAATATAGATAGCTTGTGGCGAGTATTATCTATCTTACCACCACTAGACCGAATATTTCATTTGTTGTTAAGATCCTTTCCAAATTCATGCAAAAACCCTACGAAGGACATTGGTTTTCTACAGAAAGAGATATAAAATACTTGAAGGAGACTCAAGATTTTGGACTCAAATATTCTAAGGTGGATGACTTTAAATTGATTCAATATTCTAATTTAGACTTTAATGGAAACAAAGAGAATGGAGTGTCTACTTTAGTATATCTCATGAGTCATGGATCAGTCATTGTCTCTTAGAGATCACACTAATAGTCACTAATACATAATATCAAAATTGCGACGGTTTTTCGTTGCTATTTCCACATTTTTCCATCTCACTTGCGACAATAACGGTCGTGATGTTTCATGGCACTTATTTCATGGATATATTGACAAATTTTATAAGCCGTCGATATAGAGATGAAAACTGGATGCCACGTGTCTTCTATACGTTGGCCTTGAAATTGATTTTTTAGAATTCATTTTCTACGTTTCATCACTCTATCGACACAGTTTTCATCCCTATAACGATGATAATATGGCCAAAAACTGCTAGACATAATCTAGTTTCCACACCAAACCGTGGAACGCGTTCGACGAAAATGTGTCTCTCTATCGACAAACTTTGGAATTTGAACAGAAAATTTTTCCATGCATTCGTTGTTATATCGAAAAAGTTGTCGTCCCTATAACGACGAAAACCGTGGAACATGTTCGATGAATGTTTGTCTCTCTATCGACGAATTCTAGAATTTGAACATAAATTTCTTCCGCGCGTTCGTCGCTCTATCGACCAATTTGTCGTCCCTAAAACGACGAAAATATGGCCAAAAATTCCAGGCAAAATTTTGTTTCCACGAAAAACCATGGAACACATTCGACGAAAGTTTGTCTCTCTATAGATGAATTATGGAATTTGAATAGAAATTTCTTCCACGCAAAACCGTGGAAAACCAAACACTTTTGATGAAATCTACAAGTTGAATGGTAATTGTTCCATGAAACTTCATCTCTATAGAGACAGTATTCAAAGAAATCCACCCCGATTTTCAACGGTTTTGCAGTACCTGTGACGAAAGTTGGTCGATATTGAGACGAAACCTGGAGGTTTCAAAAAAAAATTAAAAACCATGGAAACGAACCTTCCTTTCCACAGTTTTGGATCTTCAATAAGTGCTTGTGAACAAATACATATTATATTTTAAAGACAAAGAAATGGATAAAATATAAAACATGAAAGGTGATTTATAGAAAAGAAATATATCAGGAAAGTAAGATATGGGAAAAAACATATTGAAGTAAAAGGAAAAAAAAATAAATGGAAAGTTCAAGGGGGAGGTCAAAAAGTGTTAATTAACTCTAAAAAATAAGGAATAATGATTTTAAAAATGCCCAAAAGTACCCAAGGTGGCCCTGAGCACCCTAATTATTGCCTCAAAAAATGTTTTCCCATTAGGATGCACAAATTGATAATAATTGGCTAAAATACGTAATTAGAGGCTAAAGTGGCACCTCTTAGAGCGGATTCTATGACAAGGTAGGAGGGTACATCTATAAAAATACCATCGATAAAATACGTTGTAACCAACACATGGATCATATAAACATTAATTAAATGATATTTTAGGCACCATTGAGAGCTGATTTCTATGATAAGGTAGGGGGGTACATCTATAAAAATACCATCGATAAAATACATAGGCACCACTGGGCTCGAATCAACTTAATGGGATCCGAAATTAGGTTAATCCCACTGGGGCTTAAAGATCCCATAAGGTCTTGGAAGGATTCCCATAGAGCTTGGAAGAAGCCTGCAGAGGCCTGTAGATACCCGCAGAAGCTTAAAGAAGCCCACAAGTTAGAAGTAAAGGAATCTCATGTTCTGAAGATGAAGGGAGCCTAAGGTTTGAAGACTAAGGAAGCCCACAGGTGTAAATGAAGCCAGAGAAGGGCAAGCCCACAATTTTTGGAAGACATGAAAATGAAAAACTGATCCTTCTTATGCAAACACCTCAAGCATGGCTAAAATTGGTCAAAGTTAGTACCAAATATGCCTGAAAGAAAGAAAAAAAGTCCCTTGAGCACATGATAGGAAAGAGACATGTTAATAAACAAAAAATTGACAACTAATTTCTATTCTTTTACTATGCATGATCTCATATAAAAAAAAATTCATCATAGATCACCTTTAGGCATTGATCAGAAGCAGGTTGCACAGTTGAGCATGCAATTTGTAGTTTAGAAACCATATCATAATTTCCTTGGAGACACTCCTCATGAAATATCATCACTTGCTGTACTACGTGTGAAGAGCTACTAGTGATAATTCATCATACTACAAAAAACATCAGGTGCATTGAATTCATCTTTATTGAAAAATAAAAAAATAATAAAAAAATAACTCAACCCCTAGGGAAAAAGAGTAGTTGTTCACCTAGAAAATCTATGTAGGATCTTTGTAGTGCCAACTGGTGGTAATTTGTTTTGATGTTGCTCATTATTGGAAGAGGTGAATATGAAAATTTTATCCTTCTTATGCAACCACCTCAAGCATGGACAAAATTGGTCAAGTTAGTATCAAATATGCCCATAAGATAAAAACAGTCCCCTAAGCACATGATGGGAAAGAGACATGTTAGCCAACAAAAAATTGACAACTTATTTCTATTATATTACTAGGATTGATCTCATGTAGCAAAAAATTCATCATAAATTACCTTTTGGCATTGAGAATTAGGTTTCACAATTGAGCATGCAATTTGTAGTTTAGAAACCATATCATACTTTCCTTGGAGACACTCCTCATGTAATAACATCACTTTATCTGCTACCTTTGAAGATCTAGACATATGAATTTATGGTCCACATATGTGCCATGCAACAACTAAAAGTTTATCATCACAGTAATCAGAACGTATAAAATAGTGCAACCAATAACCATTGTTAATCATTTTAAATGCCATTTAGCATATGATATCGAGATCTGTGTATGTGATAGCATAGATATAAAATACTAACTTAATGAAATTTTAGTGCCAAGCTAACCATAATGCTATTATCATTCACTCGATCCTGTATGTAAGCTCTGAAATATAAAATCATCAAGTCCCTTACCATCACCTAGCTCTCAATAGAAATAATTAGTACTAAGAAAATCCAAAACAATACTCAGTAAAATAATGTCAGAATTATATCACTGTGCATTCAGATATGTAAGGTTCCAGATCTTAGTTTGAAAATCAGACTTATGTTTACCCAGAAAACTAATGCGAATAGGGTAGAAAACTAATCAAATCAATAATATATATTTATACAAAATACACCACCATCTAAATAGTTTGAAATACTAACTTGTCTGTTTTGAGTGTGCAGAGAAGGCAGCTAGGGCATACAAGGTCTGCAATACATATTGCAGACCTATGTTTGATAAAGGAGAGGACTTGGATTGTGGGAGTAGCTGGTCTGCGTTTTTAGGGTTTTACACATAAATTCTTTTTTTAGGGATTTCTTTTTTGATAAAAAAAAAGATACAAAAACACATAAAAATTAAGTCTAAAACCTAAGAGAAACAAAAATAACCTAAGAATAATATTTACAAGTATACAAATCAGAAAATTTAGTTTTGAAAGATAGATGAACAATTAGGGTTTGAAAAATTAAAATTTCTTAACCTAGGGTTTCATCATGCCGAAATTATAGGAAGAAGGGCGAAAAAAGCCTAATTTCTTCTACGTGTTTTTTCTTCTATTTTTCTATGTTGCTAAGAAGCATTTGTGTTTTCGTAGAAGGTTGTCTCCTAGTTTGGATGATAGTCTAAAAGTATTTATATCTCTTGTATCTTAATAGAATGAAATAGAATTTAATGATAAATACAAACACATTAAGGATAAAGAACACGTCAAAACCCTTACCTTATCATTGTCCTTTCACCAGATCCATTCACCCATACAACTTGATAAGAGTTGTCCACGAGATGCATTTCCATCACGAAGACCTTCATAAATCATCAAGGACAGAATTTTTATATGAGTAAATAATATATAAGCAAATAAACAGTCATTTAAATCCTACTACAAAGTCCTGTAGAAATCAATGAACCGTGTAAAGATAAAAATTTATTAAGAATTTTTTAAGAAATAGACATGCATTTAAAAATTTACAACCATGTTAATACATAGTAATAAAAGAGTATTTATACCTTATTGAGATCCTCTCTGTTTCAAGAATAGTTTTATATTCCCTACTGAACAGGGCCAACCACGTGAAGGTGGAAGCTCATATGGCCCCTCCCCCCCCCCTCGCATTGCTCTCAATTCCCCATACCCAATAAATGATGTTGTTTACATAGAAAACATTTAAACATTCATGCATAACCAGGTTAGTCATCAAAACATATAAACATAAAAACATTGAAGCATAATGAGGTAATTCATATAAACATCGATATACATCCAAATACAAGTCATGAATTTATACAGTTACTTTTTCTTTGATTTCTGTTTTTTTGCATTGAAATAACTAACGATAATTGGGATATTATCATCATCATTTGCTGGATTATCTACAAAGCCATGTCCTACTAGTGTGTTTGTTTCCATGGCCTCATGTATCATACTTCTTGTACATCATTGACTAGGGCGTGGAGGCGGTTCTAAAGGGGCGTGAACTGCAACAACGAAAATGGCCATATTGATATGTTGAAATATTATTGAAATTAATAGTTAATCATTTTGATTAAAATTACAATATTTATATTTACCTGTCTATGTAGATGTGAAAGCTGGTGTGTTGATTGTTTCTCTACTTGCTAATTCCTCTTGCGATTCACCCTCCTGAGCTTCACGGTCTTCGATCAAAAGAAGAAAATTTAAAAGTATACGTCAGGAAATAAATATTTATAATCACAGTAGATATTTCTATTTCCAAATCACACATACCAGAATGGCCACTCTGCTCCCCACTATCATGGGACATGCACACCCCAACATCAGTTGGTACGTGCGGAGTACCGCTGGATTCAGTGCTGCAGTTGCATTGTTGCTTAAAAGAAAACATAAATATTTAGTTATGGGTGACATAATAAAAACTGGATAGACTTTAATAGTATACTGCAATGATGTCCTTATTCATTTTATTTACCTGTATCTGCATCATTAGGGAGATTGGAGTCTTCCCCAAGATTTTTTGATATTTAATGACACTTTTAAAACCATACTTGAAACCAAGCTTTAGGTCTTCCTCGGTGGAAACATCTTGGAACGTATTTCCCTGCAATGCATAACACATATAAAATTCCCTCTATCAAAAACAGATATTTGTTCGCTACTTTGAAATAAATATTCCCCATAGTTAATCATTTAATTATTACAATTCGCTCTCTTAGTTTTCTATAGCCACCCTGGCCCAATCTATGTTGCCCACGCTTTTCCACTCTAGCCTTGGTCTATCAATACATCTTTCTATGTGCTATCTTGGCTATTCTACCATTTGCGAATGGTAGGGCCAAACAGCTCCAATGCTTTTTCATTCAAATTCCTATAGAAAACATTGTTTCCTGCAAAAACGTGTAATCCATTAATTTATAATAATTTCAGCGTATGTCCATTTCAATTTCTTGATTAAAATTAATAAATTAATTAATAAATACCCGCAATCTTTTGAATCTTGATCGGAACACGGGCGTCATCCACTAGAAAGGTTAGATCTAGTGATCCGATGCTTTTAACTCGTGTTGCTCCGGGAAACGTTTCCTGGTCATCTACAGTAGGTTCATCTCCAGAGTCATGTGGAATCCTAGGCTCTGTCTCATCATGCTCCGGCATGTCATGCTGATCAAAATCAGTGCCCTCATCAATGGATTCGAGGCCAACCGGAGGAGTGTCAAAAAGCCTCATTAGTACATTGCTTTGTCGACGTTGTTGCTGCATTGGAGCATCACTGCTACCTATACCCGTCTCGACAATTTCTCTAGTCACGGGTTGTAAAAATTCCTACAAATGAAAAAAATTACTTTATCAGATTAGTTGGAAAAATAGAAAACATAATATCAAATATGAAATCATGTCATAGATTAAAAAAATATGTGAACATGCCACTTACCCCATAAAATTTTATTTGTTCTTTCAGCTCCTCAATCCTTGCCTTGATCTCCTGTGTCATGGGACTTATGCAAGCCAAGGATATCATTTCTATGTTTTCCCTTTTCAGGGCCTTCTTTATAGTATCCACAGGGTCTATGGAATAGTAAATTTCATCCTCAAGATCCTCATCACCCACATGAAGTGCACTGGACTAAATTCATCAAACAATAAAATTAAGAAAAATATTTTTAACATCATTCAAACATTGTTATTATAATAAAATTTAGTTACTATTAAGAACTAACACTTACCTAATGCGGTGTCATGGATGGTGACTTCCCAAGGTCACCCCCTACTGATCTACTTCTAGTGGGTGATTGCCCATGGCCACCCTGGACCGTGGAAGCAGCAGGTACCTTTCCACGGTCCCCACCCTGACATGATAAATCAATCAATAATTCACCATAAGCACAGAAAAATGTGAATGCCAATAGTGGAAATCGAATGCTAACAGAGAAAATTGAAACATTTAGTTATTATATTTAACACTTACCTAACGGGGCACAGAGCGTGACCTTCCATGGTCACCCTAGACCATGGAAGCAGTAGGTGCATTTCCACCGGTGCCACCCTGACACAATAAATAAATAAATAAACGTTATGAAAATAATTGTAACATAATAAAAAAAAGAGATATTGCAATAATATTTATTTTTACCTCAGAAGTAGAGGACATGCGTTCTATTCCATGATGAACATGGGCATGAAGCCCCTGCCACAGTGTAATAAGCATGTTTTCATATGGAAATCTTTTGGGGTTGGAGTTTCTAGTTATTGTAGTCATATTTAGTTACTATATTTAGTTGAGTCAATAATATTTAGTTGAGTCAATAATTGTAACATCAACAAAAATGAGATATTGCAATAATATTTACTTTTACCTTTGATGGAGAAGATACAAGTTCTGCTCCATGGCGATGAGCAGACCCCTGCCACAGTGTAATAAGCATGTTATCATATGGAAATATTCACAAGAAGCACGAAAAAAGTGAATGGTAGTAGTGGAAATTGAATGTTAACAGAAAAAATCTCAACATTTAGTTATTATATTTAACACTTACCTGGTGGGGCATAGAGTGCGACCTTCCATGGTCACCTTGGACCATGGAAGTAGAGGACATGTGTTCTGTTGCATGACGACCATGGGAAAACCGCTGCCATAGTGTAATAAGCATGTTGTCACATGGAAATCTTCTGGGGTTGGAGTTTCTAGTTATTGTAGTCATATTTAGTTACTATATTTGGTTGAGTCAATAATTGTAACATAAAAAAATGAGATACTGCAATAATATTTACTTTTACCTCCGAAGGAGGAGATACATGTTCTGCTCCATGGGATGAGCAGACCCCTACCACAATGTAATAAGCATGTTATCATATGGAAATATTCACAATAATCACGACAAAAGCGAACGGTAACAATGAAAATCGAATGTTAACTAAAAAATCGAAACATTTTGTTATTAATGTCATATTTATTTACTATATTTAACATTTACCTCACCAGGCATAGATTGTGACCTTCCACGGTCACGCTGGACTATGGAAGCAGCATGTGGCTTTCCACTGCTGCAACCCTGAAAAAATAAATCAATCAATAAAACTTGAGTCAATAATTGTAACATAAAAAAAATTGAGACAAGCATAACAGTGTAATAAGCATGTTATCACATGGAAATATTCATAATATGCACGAAAAAAGCAAATGCCAACGATGGAAATGGGATGTTAACAAAAAAAAATCGAAACATTTAGTTATTGTAGTCATGTTTAGTTAATATATTTAGCATTTACCTGATGAGGCATAGCGTGTGACCTTCCATGGTTACCTTGGACCATGGAAGCCACATCTATTCGATTTAATTTGTAATTGATCAACAACTCTTCACCTGGAAGTATTGTTTTTGTTGCACATACAAATATACGATGTTCTTCGTGTCCCTCAAATTCACAACTTGGTTTCTTAGTTGTTGTCACTGGTTGTGTACTATTTACAAAGCTAGCAACGTTTCTAGATGCTTTTGATCTCTCGTCAATATACATAGTCACCCCTTTGTTTTTATTGTGTTCTGCTAGTTGTATATAATTTGTGGCAACTCCATATCTCCTCATGCTTCGAGTATATTGGACCAAGATCAACCAGTTATTGTATCTATATAATGGTCCAACATACTCCATCAATTCAGTTACAGTTCCATAACCGACCTTTATGCCATCCATGGAAAATAGCCCCAATCCATGTAAGAACGAAGGAGCAATGCGATACATCCTCCCATTGATGAAGAAATCTGTGTCCACTTGAGGTAGCTTATTAGGTACCCATCATTGCACTAGATGTCTATACCTCAAGGGAAACTCAATGTCATCTATTCTCTCGGCATCATAATTACATGACCCTCCATTGGCAATAAAATATTGCATGCGTCTACGAAATCTTTTCCTTACCTTTTCAAATCTAGTTGATATAGAACCGGTAGATCTAGTACAACACGTATCACTTTCAACCTCTCCTAGTATATCTTCACCATCACTCGAGGAAGATAGATCTGATAGATACCTATTTGGTGGTACCTACACTCGATAAAACAAGAATATAAGCTACCAAGTGGATATAGTTTAGCGTGCAAATATATTTACTTGTAATGTTTTAATATCAAAAGTTTTTTCTTCCCAGAAACTTTACCAAAAGCTATTTTTCTCTCAAAGGTGTAATTTATTTTAGAGTTATTTATATTTGAATTATTTTTAAGTATAAGACACGATTTGATTTGGTTTGGAATTTGTTCACAACACGGATATAGAAGTGTGTTTCTTGGGCCACTTGACTAGTTAATACATGCAAAGAGGTATGGGGTTCCCCCTCATATAGATCATGTTGGGGATTCAATTTGGAACGGGCGGTGGTCATATAGCTTCATTCATGGATTTCCCACCAAAACTTGATGACTTTATTCTAACACTCCCTCTTCCACAGTGGTTTGATATGCAAGTTTCCTCGTGCAAGGTACTCCTTCTCTAACTATGTGCCTGATTTTTTCTAAATAGGATAACATTGTGAAATGTCACCAAATTTAGATCAATTATAGGTATTCTTGAGAATTGGTGACATTTGGTGAACTGATGATCGTGGACAGACATATCCTAGAGATGTTCATTAATGACAAAAGAAATTTTGATGGGCATAGGCATGGATGATAAAGTTGGAAAAAGACTAAGTGGTGAAAAATTGTCCTAAAGCAATAGTCTTATGAAAATGCCCACCATATTTCATAAGAAGGAGAAATTTCCCGCCATGGCCTATCATCCCATAGTTGGTTGAAGTATCTATCTAACCATGGCACAAGTTTTCTTAAAACAACTCTTTGAGGAAGAAGATACATGCCTCCCAAAAGTTCTTTTTGGTCAAATTAGACAATTTGCTCCAGGAGAATTCTCGCCATAATTTGTGGGTTGAAAGAAATGCCCGCACCATATGGGAATCCTGTAAGTGGCTGTGTTATCTATCTTACCATGTTCTTCCTTTGACCTGAAAGTACCTGAGGTAGAAATTATGGATCTGCCAAAACAGGGTCTTAAGCAGCTTTTACATCATACTTCAGTAAAATGCTCACCGAGGAGAGAGAATTTAGTTCCATAGGATGAAACTGGTCTTAATGGATTCATCTGGTTGTCCTCCATCCATTAGATGTCTTACACTCCAAGTTTTATGAAAATTTGAAATCACCTTTGAGACAGGGTTTAAATAAATTGACTAAGTGTCAAATCACAAGGTTGAAGAGGCATTTGGAAATGCCCTCCAAAGCCTGTCTGAGTGATGATAAATTCATCAGAAGATATAGGCATGCTCTTTAATGAACTAGTTATCCATCCATGTTCTTATTTTTTGTTATGGTGACCACATGAGAAAAATATCAACCTGCCAAAAGAGTTAAAAACATTAGCTTGCATATCCAAAAATATGAAAAATTGACTGTGTTGAAAATAGGAGGTTGAGAGCCCACTTGGAGCAAAATTGCCAGAGTCATCTATTTAACTGATAAATTCATTAGATGTTATGGGTCCATTCTTTGATGATATGGGCATCCAATCATGATCTCAGTTTCCCTCTGGGTGTTCAGACGTGTGAGATATGAGTCTGCCAAAATGCCTCCTGGCACATTAATGACTAGGGCCTGACAAAATTCACTAAGTGTTGAATTGAGCAGTTTGAAATACCATTTTAAATTGACTGCCAGGGACTGTGTGTTTTTCAGTAAGGTTTTAAGGTGGCATGGTCTTGTTCCTAGTTGAGGTGGATACCTAGTCATACCCTCAGTTTGTTTAAACATGGTCAAGATGTGAAAAATATAAGTCTGCCAAAAGTTAGAAAAGTATGCTTATACAGTCTTGGTGAAATAAAAGAGTAAGCTACAGGAAATTAATAAACCAAAATTTATAAAGGGAATTCTGCATATGTTGAGAAGGATTTTAGGATAGTATTTTGGAAGATATGATGTGATCAAAATTGCACAGCATATATTTAAGGAAGAAATGCTCGCAAAGGGTTTAATGAAGACACACGTAGGCTACAATATTCTTGAAAACCTTCGGACTCTTTGAGATATGCCAAACAGAGGCAACCACACTAACTACCATGGTATATGCCAAACAGAGGAAAATATATATAAGTGCCGTTGAAAAATAATACTTTTATCAAAAATTTATTTAAAGAAGAAAGAGGTATGAGGGTCAATTTACTAGAGTCAATTCAAATTTTAGTCCATGAGTCCCAGGGAAGTATACATTGTTCCAAAATCCAAACCAGTAAATGGGAAAATCTTGCAAAGTGTGTTGTAATTCAGGTAAAAGTGAGCATAGAAATAAAATAAAATGCTTCTTTAAAGGAGAAATAGGTCTTAGGTGGAATTGTAAGCAGTCATTATACTTGCAGCTCCTATGGAACTCTACAAAATGTTTTAGACACATTATAGAAAAAAATCACAAAATCTTGAAAAGTGTGCCATAATCCATGTAAAACTGACAATCAAAGCAAATTTAAATGCGTCTTTAAAGGAGAAAGAAGTCACACGTTCAAGTTTCGACAGAATCAGTTCAAATTATAGCTCATAGAGGACTCTTTTCTAAACCATTAAATAGAATAAGATTACACAAGCTTGCACTCTATAGAATGTTTCAGACATATAATAGAATAAAATAACAAAAGCTTGTAATGTGTGCCATAATCAAGGTAAAACTAATTATTAAAGAAAAATTAAATGCTTAGAAGAAACATCAGGTTCAAAGTTTCGACAGAATCGGTTGAACCAATTCAGACTATAGATCCTACAGGACTTTGCACACTGTTTAAGACCATTAAATAAAATAAAATTACAAAATATTGCAAATTGTGCCATAATTCAGACAATTATACAAGAGCACGGATGGCTTGTAGTGCTCAACCCATATGTATTTTCCTTGAATTTAAGGAGGAGATTCAGACGCTCCAATAATAGAAAACCCTTACTATATCCATCGATAATAGAAGCGATGGTAGCACAGCAAAAAAATTATAATTTCAGTATGAATGTACCGAATCCGTATTGGTTCAGAAATTTGACGTATTTTTCCCAAATTCCTACACTTCTAGGGTTAATGGGCTTATAGAATTCATTGGGCCCTTTGTTATCCTCTGGACTGCGGCCAAATTGGCTCCCCTAGGAACGTCGGTATCCTCTAGACTGCGGCCGGATTATTTTGTTATCCTCTGGACTGCTGTCGGATTGCCTCCACTAAGAACGTCGGTATCCTCTGGACTGGTATCCCCTACTCCTTGATTTACCACTGCTCTGCTCATCAAATTACCAATGCTCTGGATGCTGCTAATGAACTAGTGTGCGGGAGTGAACTTGTTCGTTGTTGTTTTCTAATGAGCTAGTGCGCAGGTGTTTTTGAATTCTACATATTTTGTTTGTTTATTTGCATATTTTATATTTTGTGTTTTGTTTTGTTTTTTTATTTTGCATATTTACCTATTGTTTAGTTTTTTTTTGTTTTTTTTATTTGCATATTTTATATTTTGATGCATTTTAAATTAATTATAGTTAAACAACTCTATGTTTTTAATTTAATGTAGTTTAATTTAATTTAATTCAATTTAACTAGCATTTTGTCATAATTTGTATTGGTTGCATTGCTTATACTGAGATCCTATACATAAGTCCCTTCAAGGACGAACACGATGATGATGACGATGATGACGATGATGATGATCATGACGATGATGAAGATGACGAAGATGATGGTGATGACGACAACAACAATGATGCTCATCGTCATCATTATCCTCGTCATCATCCTTGTCATAGTCATACCATCATCTAATTCATCGTCTTCATCAATATCATCATCATCATCATCATCATCTTCATAATCATCATCGTCGTCGTCAACATCATCATCATCATGATCTTCTTCATCATCGTCATCTTCCTTATCATCATCATCATAATCATCATCTTCATCATCAACGTCTTTGTTATCACCATCATCATCATCATATTTGTCATCATCATCATTGGCATCTTCATCTTCATCATCATATTCATCATCAACATCGTTGTCATCCAATTCATCAGCATCTCCATTATTATTATCATCATCTTCATCATCATCATCATTTTCATTATCATCATCATCATCATATCCGTCATCATCGCAATTTTAGGGGGAGCTTAGTGAATGAAGACGTCTACATTATAGGGGGAGCAGCCAATCTGAGTGAAAAAATAAGGATTTCTCCTAACACCCATTCCAAGGACTAGTCTGACAATTCAATATGATCCGAGGAAGTAGTAAAAAAAATACAGCTTATTGGGCCCTGTGAAGCCTCCTATTCTTAGAATTGTGCACATGAAGAATCAAGACTTATGGACCTAGTCCGGTGTCTTAAAAGAGGAAGATCCAAACTGAGCAGTTTGGTAGTAGCATAAAGTGCATCCTTTATAGGAGTGAATAATCACTCATAAACATTCTATTATAGTGTTGGCGAAGCTTAGAACAATTTAGTGAAGACAAAGGTAAATATCTTGTCATCACATCTTCATCATCATCTTCATCTTCATCAACATATTCATCATCATCACCATCACCATCATCATCATCTTCATCTTCATTGTCATCATCATCCTCCTCATCCTAATCATCATCATGATAATCATTATCATCATCTTCATCATCCTCATCCTAGTCATCATCATCATCCTCATCATCCTCATCATCATCCTCATCCTCAGCCTCATCATCATCATCATCATTGTTGTCGTCGTCATCAACACCACCATCATTGATCATCATCATCATCATCTTCATCGGCATCATCATCATCACCATCATCATCATCGTCATCTCCCTCTTCCTAATCAACATCTTCATCATCGTCATCATCGTCATTTTCATCATCACGCTCATCATCATCTTCATCATGTTCACAATCTTCATCACCACCACCATTATCATCATCATATTCATCATCATCATCATCATCATCATCAACATCTTCATCATCATCCTCGTCATGCTCATCCTCATCCTCATCCTCATCATCATGATCATGATCATGATCATGATCATCTTCATCATCATCATCATTTTCGTCATCATCATCCTCATCCTAGTCATCATCATCATCATCATCGTCGGCATCATCATCATCATTATTGTCATCGTCATCATCATCATCATCATCATCGGCGTTGTCATCATCATCGTCATCGTCATCATCGTCATCATCATCATCATCGTCATCGTTGTCACTGTGATCATCATCATCATCAGTATCATCATCGTCGTCGTCGTCGTCATCTCCCTCTTCCTAATCAACATTTTCATCATCGTCGTCATCATCATTTTCATCATTGCCCTCATCATCATCTTCATCATCTTCATCATCTTCATCACCACCACCATCATCATCATCATCTTCATCATCATCATTGAATGTTGATTTATGTTCATCTATGTCTCCTTCCCAAAGAGTTGAAAATGATCTTATTTGAGGAATTTTGTGGGAGCGCCTTTTAGGTTAAGTGGTTAGCAAGTTTTGCCACCATGGAGTCGTCAGATGGAGAGTGGGTTTTTATCTCCAGTAATAGGTCTTTCTGTATATTGAAACATGTAGTAGTGGAATAAGGGTAAAGTGTGTTAAAATTCAACGGCAGATTCAGGATGGTGAAGATCGACGACGGAAAGCGATTTTGTGGAGCGAAGATGCGAGGAAGGATTTATTTTTGAGATTTGCGGAGTCCATTAAATGGGTGTAATGTTGTAGGGTCGAGATCAGCACAAGGTGATATAACGGACCTAAATCATTTCACGTGGTGAACCTGCTCGGAGGGAGAAACTTTTTCAAATCGCGAAAAGGGTTAATCAGCGAGAAAATTGGATGGTTGAGATGAAGGTGGAGATAGATCTACGGTCTCAAACAATTCCGTGGATTGAACTAGTGCGGAGAAAGTTACAAATTCGATCCGCGGAAAGTGGTAGGGGCTGCAAAGATCTACGGTCGGAACAAGATGTTGGGTAGATCAACAAGTGAGAAGCATTCCATGATCATAAGTTACTCACTCGTTCAGATGAAAAAGGGTTAGCAGAATGTTAAATTTCTCAAGGTTGAGCAGTCCCGATGAAGGTAGTTTAGAGATCGACAGTTGATATTGATCTCCCTAAACCAAGTTGTGCAGGTTGATAGTGTTGAGTTTTGGGTATGGAGATTTGGTGTATCGAGGGCTTAGATCACAAAGATGAACATATCTATGGTACTAAGTGCATGTAGAAACACGAGGGTTATGCAACATAAAAAAACTATAAAAAAATCTTAGTGGAGAAGACGCCCTCACGTACGATTTGCCTTCCCAACAATTAATTGATTTCCCTGATGCCATTTGTGATACACCCATAGGATAAATCATCCCCACGGCAGCACCATCTCACCCAACACCAGATACCCATCGTATGACTAGCGTGTAAAATCATAAAGATATCATGAAAATCTAAGAAGTGGAATAGCGAATCTGATCGCCACACGTAGCAGGGGAAACGCAGCGAAGGAATGTTTCTGGTATCATCGTCATAAGAGAGAAAGGGTCATCACAGGAGTGAAAGGGCCAGAACACATCCAATCCATATGCCCTGAAGCGTATCTTCAACCAGGATACTCGACGATCAAATGTGTGAATACGCTGACGGGTCATCCCCTTGTCCAGTTTTCCAATCCTATATAAACCCCACCTTTTAGAGCCCTTAAGGTGCATAGGATGAGCTAGTGTAGAAGCAAACTCACGGTATCATTCTGCCAATAGGTTCTGAGGATTCTAATATGTTTGCAATGGCAATCTGGTCCGAGAAGCTTGTTAGTCTGGGTGTGTTGTTGGTTGGTGAGCTTGATTCCAAGCTCATCTATCGCCCTGGTTTTTCACACTAGGGAAGCACCAACCATCAGGGAGTAGACGTCATACACCACTTTGAGAGATGCACCTGTTTTTTGTGGGAGTGAATGCTCGTACTAGAGAATCAAGGGCCCAAGGTCTTTGTCGTAGCTTTCATGCACCTCGTCCGACAACCTTGTTTGAGGTGGTGAGGAGTACTTGAATGACAAGCCACTACAGAAGGTGATTGTTTCTACCAGAAGAAAGGGGGAAGCTGTGAAGAAAGATGAGCACGGAAAGTATATATATAAACTCCTTTTCCAGCTTTGAGCCCATGCAGAAAGGTACCTATGAGCACGGAATGAACACAAAGGGAAAGGACACGTTGCTAACTCGACAGACGAACAAGTGGTCAAGCCCAGTCAGAAATGAGCCACCAGAAGCATCTTGAGATGTCGTTTTCACTGCCCGCAAATTCACAACCAAAAATTTCGTGCTGCCATCCAAACCGAGCACGCATATTTGCTCCATGATGTTTGTTTAAATATATGTAAACCATGGCAGAAGTACCACGCTCTAGTTGTTAATGTTTGATTATGACTATAAACAATTTTAGATGTTATTTCAAGGATTAGCCTCGGGGTTTGAGACATTATAAAAAGGCTCCCCACCAGGGATCAAATTTGAAGGGCAGGGTCCCATTTCCTTTTGAAGCTTAAGCTTCAGTGAATTAGCCATAAATTAGCTTATTGCCTATTGAGTTACAAGTGGTTTCCATTTTCATACATTGAGTTTCCCTAATCTTTATCATGATAATGGGGCTTGTGGTTGTTGTTGATATGTATATATTCAATTAGCATTACTCATTGTATATCACATGGATGTAAGGATGAAAAATAGAACTTAGGGATGCATAATAACAACCCTCATTTTCATAGATAAATTCATAAAAACCAAAAGCCAAAGAAAATATTTCAAGGTTACACATTACAATTTACAATTCTCATAACGAAAAGAAAATCACTTACTTGAGCCAACTGTAGTTGTGGAAGCAAGATAGCTAAGACACCACCCCATGAACAAGAATGAACTGTCGCTCCAGCATTAACCATACCTGCAAATGCCCAAGTTAGACCAAACCCTAAAATATCCAAGGTAAAAAACTCTTGAAGAAAAACTACAACAATAAAGTTTACCTCGAGTTGCCATGCCGAAATTGCCAAGGTTGCCATGCAAAAAACAATGAGACCACCCAAATATACAAAATCCACCCTTCCATGAGGAAAATTTTCAGAAAAGTGGTCAAAATTGGTCCCAACAAGGCTTAAGAGAATTGGTCCCAGCAGCCTTAGTAAAAAATGGTCCCAACAGCCTTAAGAGAATGCCCACCACAATTCATGGTTTGAGAAGAATTCCCTCACCATGGTACCATATTACATCCAGTTCATTTGGATACCTATTAATGATTTGAGTTTTCTTTAATCTTTCTTGAGGAGAAAGATATAGGCCTGTCAAAACAGGGTTTTTCACCGGTGGATGCAAAAATGGCTAAGTAGCCTCAGAAAGATGCCCGCCCTAAATTATGGGTTAGAGTAAATGCATGCATCACATGGGGGTCTTGTAGATTGGTCTTCAGCCTACCTGACCATGTGATCATATTGTCTTGGAAGTGGATGAAGAAAAAGTTATGGACCTGCCAAAATGGTCTTTTAGGCAGATTAGACCAAATTGAGAAATTTGTCTAAGTATGGACTTGGTGTTAAATCTGCCCAAGTGGCCTTAAGGAAATGCCCGCCATGCCTCATAAGATGATGTGAAAAATGTATTGAGAATGTGAGTCTCTAGCTTGTTGTATGGAGCATACAACCATGTCACTTTCCTCACGAAACTACAACATATATTTAAGGAAGAATTGGTCCCAACAGCCTTAGTCAAAAATTGTCCCAAAAGCCTTAAGAGAATGCTCACCACAATGCATGGTTTGAGAAGAATTATTGCACCATGGTACCATCCTATAGCTAGTTGGTTTGGCTACCTATTCATGATTTGAGTTTTCTTTAATCTTTCTTGAGGAGAAAGATACAGGACTGCTGAAACAGGGTTTTTAGTGGTGAAAAACAAGAAATTCAAGGGGTGGTAGTTGATATCCAAAAGATGGATGTTGGGAATCCTATAAAACCTGATGTCATTATAAGAAGTGTGAGACAATCCAAAAAGAAAAAAGTCCTAGATGATTGAAATGCAACATTGTATGCAAAATGGTGAAAGAAACTTATGTTGCAATAAGCATTTCTAGTGATCTTGCCGTACTGAAAATTTGTTCTATTGTGCTAACATTTACGTTACCAAATTTTGGAAATGTAACAAATGATGGAAGGCATATTAAATATTTAATTTTTGTTTGCAGTAATAAAATTACAGTTGTTTTCTGTGTTTTCTTATATTTTGTAAATTTCTGTCTTTTTTAGGCCAATTCTATAGGCATTACAGCTTTGGGTTATTCGCTGAAATTTGGTTGCATGAGTAGAATTGTATGACATTGTTCCAAAATTTGAATTTCAGTTTCATTAGATAAAGAAACTTACATAAATACAGCAATACATAGCATCAAAATTCTCATAAAGAACTCGAGAGTTCTCAATCCATCATCCACATAATATCCCTATAATATCAACAGTTCCAAGCAAACATCTAGGATCTACCTATGTCACCAAATCTGCTGACATCTCATATCCACTAATCACTATCACTCTTTTAATTTCTTACAATTTCAAATATATATGCCTACAGTACACAAGTTAATTTTTCAATTTTGATATTGTTAACTTTCTGTCCTGTTATGTACACTTATTGAAAAGTTAAATTCAAAATTACCATTCACATTAAATGCATAAAAAACATATACAATATTGCCGAGAAATACACACACACACACACCACATATATAAATTTATGTATTAAAACTTGAAATGTATTTACATACACATCATATATAAATAATGTTATTCCATAGTTCTAGGCTACTGGGGAGGTTTAGGCTACAAGTCCTCCTTTTCTAGAGAAGATAAATTTGTACATTCTAGTCTCTTGGCTTGTCTAGAAGCTTCTGGTTCTTCAGAAGCTACAGCATGTGCATGTTCTGATTTTTGTTCTAATTCTTTCACTTTTGTTGCACATTTGTGCAAACTTTCTCTCAATCTATCGTTATCTTGGATGTACTTCTTCATCAATTCCACATTCTTCTTATTTTTCTTTCCATGTTCCTTTTCCTTTTGCTGAAGAAGACCATTTGCACGTTTCAACTCAGTCTGAAATTGGGTCAAATTTTTCCTGAGCTGCTATGTCTCTATCTCCAACTCTTTTTCCATCAATTTTGTATTGTTTGGAGTATACACAATTGCTACTCACTGAAGCATGTTGTTCTTCTGCAAAGTGGCAATCTGGGATTTCAGATCTTCTATCTCATACTTACATCCCAAATGTTGTGATTCTCTATCCTCCAGTATTTTCAATCTGAGCTCTTTAACCTCGTTATCCCTCTCGGCTATCTTGTGTTTTCCATTTTTTCTTTTATGGTTGACCACGTAGAGAGATCAGCTCCAGCACTCATTGCTACACTAGCATCCATCAAGGACTTCTCTCGAATTCTTAAGAAGGAACGATAGCTTTCTAACCCCTTTTTGACTTGTGCATGAGCTCGTATTGCATTAAAAGCTATGTCTAGTGCCTTCTCTCTGTTTTGCAGGGAACTCTTGTACCTTATTAAATCCTGTTGGTGTGCTGACATATCATAAATTTCACCAAAAATCATATGCCCACGTTGTCCCTTACCAATTTCAGATTCTTTTAACTTTTCAACTCCTCTAGTATGTAGTTCTATAGTAATATTTTCAAGTTCAACTATTTTCCCTTTCAACTCTTCATCTTTCTTAGCAATTATGTTTTTCATGTTTTCTTCTTTTTTAATATATTAATTTATCTCAAGTTGATGTTTATTGTACTCTTCAACAAGGTTGTTTTTAAAGTCATCCTTCATTATTTCAATTATTCTGTTTAACTTACTGAATTCAGTGGTAAGTATTTCTTCCTGGCCGATAACAGTTCTTAGAGGGGGAATGCCCAACACCTCCAGTCGATGTTTCAACTCATATTCCAGTCTCTTTATGTTTTCTTCATCTTTCTTCTGTAAAACCATATATTCTTCTCTGCATTTCTCATTTTCCTTTCTAAATTCATCCTCAATTTTCTCTAGTTCCTTATTCAAAGACTGAAGAACAAAGTCTGTGCCTACTATTATCCTTCTCGAACTGTCCACAATCTTTAGAGGGAATCCTTGTAATCTTGCAATTTCCTATAAACAGGGAAAAATTTTAGGAGGCTTCAAAAAATGGAATTTGGCAACTCTTTTTTTTGGAAAAAAGCATTGAAAAATGCCTCCTACCTTTAAGAGGTCCACCATTTGCAATTTTTTAATAGAATATTCCTACATAGTATCCACGTGTTCTGTTTCTAACCATGCAATTACCTATAAATAGTGAAAATTTTAACAAGGCTTCAAAAAAAAGGAATTTGGAAACTGTTTCATGTTTAAAAATGGCATTGAAAAATAGCGCCTACCTTTAAGAGATCCTGAATTTCCATTTGCTTAATTCTGCAAAGTTCTACACTCTGTATTGCAGTAAGATACTAATAGGAAAACTTTTTTCTATGAAATTCAGCGTCTTCTTTGAAATGCAACATTTTATCGAACAGTAGCTTAAAAACAGTTTTACCATCAAAAAAATATTTTGGAGGGGAAGTTTTCTCAACTCCGAACTGTGGAGGTGTATATATAACTAGTGGCATTTCTGCATGAGCATAAATATCATCATCACTATGCTCCTCCTGTTCATTAAACTCAACATCATGCATCTCGTTTACATGTATTTCTCTGCCTTCATGTAATCCGTCCATAATTGAGACAGCATCAAATTCTTCAGGGTCACTTCCCAAAACTTCCATACAGTACTCGAAAGGCTCTTCAGGGACTTGTACATTGTCCTTTGGAGATTGTTGAGGAAATTCCTGGTTAATTTTGTCCAGTTTCGGCCTCTTAATGTATGTATTTTTAAATATGCTTCCTTCTACAGTGTTGGGTCGATATAAGTCAATATTTTTTTCTAATGGGCCAAGGTAACTAAACTTCACTCTCTTCATTTTGCTCTCATGCAGTGCCAAAGGCAATTTTGTTGCCAATAGATAAGGGACATATATGGCCAGGTCTTCAAACCAATGAATCACCAACTTCATACAATCACCTGAAATATCTTGCTTGTGGTGATTCATAATTGTCCTAAATACAATTTGAATTAAGGTTTTGTATAGTCCTGGTGGAACATCTTGCATCTTTAAACCATTCTGGGAAACCTTAACCATTTTTCCAAATATTTTGTTTGCCATCTCACCCTTTTCTACTTTGAGGGTTTTCTTGGTGGTCAACATTACTCCCCCCCTGCATGGAATTTTCGTTGCACCTGACAACAAATCAGGGTCTAGACAAACCCTCCTCCCAAAAATAATCAATTCCTTGGACTCATCATCATAACTAGAAATGGCATTATCTATCTCTTCATTGTTGAAATTGAACTGACCGAAAAGAAAACGATGCACTCCTGCTCTGACCAGGACATTTAGCATACCTTCTGGCCAGTTGGTTCTATCACTCCAATATGCCTCAACGCTCTCTCTAAATTTTCTGACAGTGAACCTCTCAGCAACTTCAGAACCCCCTGTTTCAATTGAAGGCATGGAAGATGATGTTGTTGTTTCCATTTTTCAGGATGATGGCATGCTCAGAAAGGAAGAAGGGGATGCACGCACAGGATACTAGCATGCTGAATTTTCGAAACTAAAATAAAAATTACAAATGTGTTCAGACGTTTCCAAACTTTAATAAAAGTTACAAATGTGTTCTAACTTTTGCAAACTATAATAAAAATTACAAATGTGTTCTGACTTTTCCAAACTATAATAAAAATTACAAATGTGTTTCAAGTCAACTATACACAACTTACATTTTCAATTTCAACATAGTTAACTTTCTAGCATGTTAAGTGTACTTATTTTTCTAGCATGTTAAGTATACTTATTGAAAAGAAGAAAGTAAGAGTAAATAATAGAGTAAAATTTTGGCATTCTAACTATTCTGGAAAAATAAGAGTAATAGAGTGAGTAATATAATAATAGAGTAATATTCTTCTCTACATGTTTTGATGTACTCTCAAACCAAACCGTCCTATTAAATGTTTATAGTAAATGTTTTTGAAAATTGGATGGCTAGATATATTGAGAAGACTATCCTTGTGTTAATTTTATATAACCTAACCTCGTATGCTCACAGTCGACCTATAAAAGGTGCAATTTTAACCCTTTTTTACTTTATGGACACCCTGTGTAAAATGAAAGCCATAAGCATAAAAATTCAAGATAGGAATGCATCGTAGTTAAATTGAACATGAATGACTAAAATTCGAAGTATCTTGGCCAAATTAAAAAAAAAATGACTGAAATTCTAAGTTTCGTAAAAAACAATGTGTAAATATTCAAAAATGGGCATAGGAAAATGCACGCCACAATCCATACAATTGTCATAAGTTGAGACTAACACCATGGGGTTGAAGATAGATATATTTTTGAAAAATCCTCTTTCCATTTTTTTAAATTATGTTTCATTTGTCCAAAGTTAAATTGACAAAATGACAACTTTTGTGTTCACAAAAATGCCCACCCAACCCTAAGTATTGGGTATTTTTTAGTGATTTTAGTTGGAAATGGTATGTTTTACTATTTTTCACATTATTATACATTTATTTTTTCAATTTTGGTTCAGAAAGTGCCTGTTGTGCAAAAACACTACATGGTTTTCTTGTATTTATGAAATATCCACCTACATTAATAAATATGCAAGCCAAACCCTCCTATTAAATGTTTATAGTAAATGGTTTTGGAAATTAGATGGCTAGATATATTTAGAAGACTATCCTTGTGTTAATTTTATATAACCTAACCTCGTATGCTCACAGTTGACCTATGAAAGGTGCAATTTTAGCCTTTTTTTACTGTTATGGACACTCGGTGTAAAATGCAAGCCATAAGCATAAAAATGCAAGCTAGGAATACATAGTAGTCAACTTGAACATGAATGAATAAAATTGCAAGTATCTTGGACAAATTCAAAATTAATGACTGAAATTCTAAGTTGTTACGTAAAAAATAGTGTGTAAATATTCAAAACTGAGCTTAGCAAAATGCACGCCACAATCCGTATAATTGTCATAAGTTGAGAATAACACCATGGGGTTGAAGCTAGATATATTTACATTTATTAATAAAATTTTATACTGTTAGGTGTAATCTATATGGTGAATTCTACTATTTAATGCATATGAATTATGTATTTGTTCCATTCAATTATGTCTGGTATATTATTGTTTTGTTACAATTGGTTTTTCTTTTCGAATAATTTTTCATTATATATGAAATTTGTAAGTTTGAAACGATAATATACATTTCCTAGCATGTGGGTTATTGTGAAGATGCTTTTATACTGTCTTCAAACTGTCCGAAAAACCTCTTATTATAGCCTTCTAGATATGGTTGGATTCACCATACAACACTCTAGAGATCCACACTCTCAGAATATTTTTATCATCATCCTATGAGCTATGGCAGGCATTTCCCTAAGGCCAGTTATGCAGATTTTGCCAATAATTCCATACTTGGACAAATTTTTATCTTCTCCTAGGCTCGGTCTAATTTCCCTAAACCACATTTTCCAGGCTACTTGGACCAATATTCCCAAACTTAGCCAATTTCCTGATTTTAACTAATTTGTTGTATTTCTCCAGAACGATTCCATAATGAAACAATGATTTCAACTTCATTTCACATCATCATCTATTCCATGCCATTCCATGCAGGCATCATCCTTAGTTTGGGCATCAACCTTAATGCGGGCATCACTTAACCCCTTTACAACACTTAGCCCTTTTTTCTGTCTTTAGTGTGCAAAATAAGATTTTTCTTCTATTTTACGAGGTTGATATTATCCTTATCTTGTCACCATTCAGAAAAACCAAGAGCATGGCTAGATATCCATTTCAACAATGAACAAGACCATATCATCTAATGATTTTTATCATCAATGGAACACCCCCTTGTGAGAATTTCCAAGTAGTCTCTCAAACACTTTGTCTAACACTTAACCAGTTCACTTCAAACCCTAGGTCACCAAGGTGATTTCATGTTTCCTTCAAACTTGGCAAGTGAGATACCCAATGGGTATAGTCCAACAAGGTGAGTCCAGAAAAAACACATTCATCTTCTGGAGCTTCTTTCTCTCTCCTCGGCGGGGATTTTTCTAGAGCAGTGCAAATATGGCTGAGAGGCACTTTTGGTAGATTGATATCTTTTTCCTGAAAGACTTTTTGGTCAGGATAATTATATGGTTGGATGCACCATACAAGTTTCTAGAGATATACACTCTCATAATATTTTTATCATCAACCCATGAGCTATGGTGGGCATTTCTCTAAGGCATGTTAGGCATATTTTACCAATAATTCATACTTGGACAATTTTTTATCTTCTTTTAGGCTTGGTCTAATTTCCCTAAACCACAGTTTTGGAAGGTCCATAAATTCTTCTTCAATGTCTCTTTGGACAAACTGAGACCATGGTTGAGTAGACAAAACAGCAGCCTACAATATCCTTATGTGGTGTAGGTATTTTCTTCAACAAACCATTTGTGGCGGGAATCCTCTTAAGGCTACTTGAACCAATATTCCCACACTTGGCCAATTTCCTGATTTTCACCAATTTGTTGTATTTCTCCAGAACGATGTCATAATGCAACAATTATTTCAACTTCATGCCACATAGTCATCTATTCCATTCCATGCCATGCGGGCATCATCCTTAGTGTGGGAATCAACCTTAATGCAGGCATCACTTAGCCCCTTTACAACACTTAGCCATTTTTTCTATCTTTAGTGTGCAAAATAAGATTTTTCTTCTATTTTGTGATGTTGATATTTTCCTTATCTTGTCATCATAAGAAAAACCAAGAGCATGGCTAGATATCCATTTCAACAATGAACAAGACCATATCATCTGATTATTTTTATCATCAATGGAACACCCCCTTGCAAGCCTTTCCAAGTGGTCTCTCAAACTCTTTGTCTAACACTTAACCAGTTCTCTTCAAACCCTAGGTCACCAAGGTCATTTAATTTTTCCTTCAGACTTGGAAAGTAAGATTCCCAATGGGTAGAGGCCAACAAGGTGAATCCATCATGACCACTTTCATCTTCTGGATCTTCTTTCTCTCTCCTCGGCGGGGATTTTTCTGGAGCAGTGCAAAGATGGCTGAGAGGCACTTTTGGTAGATTGATATCTTCTTCCTAAAATACTTTTTGGTCAGGATAATTATATGGTTGGATGCACCATACAAGTTTCTAGATATCTACACTCTCATAATATTTTTATCATCAACCCATGAGCTGTGGCGGGAATTTCCCTAAGGCCTGTTAGGCATAGTTTACCAATAATTCATACTTGGACAATTTTTTATCTTCTCATAGGCTTGGTCTAATTTCCCTAAACCACAATTTTGGCAAGTCCATAAATTCTTCTTCAGTGTCTCTTTGGATAAACTGAGACCATGGTTGAGTAGACAAAACAACAACCTACAATATCCCCATGTGGTGCAGGTATTTTCTTCAACAAACCATTTGTGGCGGGCATCCTCTTAAGGCTACTTGGACCAATATTCCCACACTTGGCCAATTTCCTGATTTTCACTAATTTGTCGTATTTCTCCATAACGATGTCATAATGCAACAATGATTTCAACTTCATGCCACATAGTCATCTATTCCATGCCATGCCATGCGGGCATCATCCTTAGTATGGGCATCAACCTTAATGTGGGCATCACTTAGCCCCTTTACAACACTTTGCCATTTTTTTTGTCTTTAGTGTGCAAAATAAGATTTTTGTTCTATTTTGCGAGGTTGATGTTTTCCTTATCTGGTCACCATAAGAAAAACCAATAGCATGGATAGATATCCATTTCAATAATGAACAAGACCATATCATTTGATGATTTTTATCATCAATGGAACACCCCCTTGCGAGCATTTCCAAGTGGTCTCTCAAACTCTTTGTCTAACACTTAATCAGTTCTCTTCAAACCCTAGGTCACCAAGGTCATTTCATTTTTCCTTCACACTTGGAAAGTGAGATTCCCAATGGGTAGAGGCCAACAAGGTGAATCCATCATTACCACTTTCATCTTCTGGAGCTTATTTCTCTCTCCTCGACGGGGATTTTTCTGGAGTAGTGAAAATATGGCTGAGAGGCACTTTTGGAAGATTGATATCTTCTTCCTGAAAGACTTTTTGGTCAGAATAATTATATGGTTGGATGCACCATACAACTTTCTAGAGATTTACACTCTCATAATATTTTTATCATCAACCCATGAGCTGTGGCGGGCATTTCCCTAAGGCCTGTTAGGCATATTTTATAAATAATTCATACTTGGACAATTTTTTATATTCTCCTAGGCTTGGTCTAATTTCCCTAAACCGCAGTTTTTGCAATTTTTGCATGTTTTTGTAGGTCTAATTTCCCTAAACTGTAGTTTTTTCATGTTGGGCGTGCATTTGAGTAAAGCAATCCAAAATTGACTTGCTTCAGTAAAATCCAGGCACATGCCTAATTTCATTTTCCCATACCTCAACCTGTCATACATGTGTTGAATGTATTGAGTGTAAAATATGTCATATAATCGTCTAAACCTGTAAATGGCAATTTTCGCTTTTCCCTATTTGTCATATTCTGAACTTTCAACCGACTGTCAAATACGTCACTTAACAAACCATCAAATTCTATGATTCGATGAACCTGAATCGAGTTGGATTCTGACGAGATTGAGAATGATTGCATCACCTAGACGTGAACTCAGCATTTCATCGTGATTAACCCTTTTTCCCCACCTTTCAATTATTCCAAGGGCCAACACAGTACACATATCCATATTTGGCCTAACCCCATGGATTCCTTCCCAGCAGCTGTAGTCAATTACCAATCATGTTGCTTCCTATGTAAGATTGGTAAATAGGGGACACTGTTATTAGTAGGATATGCAGTATTCAATCCATTCTCTATGGTCGTTAATTTTTTTCCAGTATGGCCACAGATGTGTGCAAATTTGAGTTCACTGATAGTATGAGTGAAATGGGTAGAATTCGAAAGAATTGGAGACAATCTCATCCGGGTTCGATGGCTTTCATTGGTAGTTCCATTCCATCTTATTGTTTTTATGTCTGTTTGACATTTCTTTCCCATCACTTAGTGAAGTTTTTCCTACCCTGAGTCAGCACCCTATCCCTCTTCAACAACCCAAGCATTCCCTCACGGTGGCATAGCAGGATTGATTTCTTCAATTCCAGCTTTTAATTTGTCCACATCATATGGGTATTGCATGTTGTTTTCCGTTGAGCCATGTTTGTCGGGGGCATTTCTCTCTTTCTTACCATTTTCTTCTTTCATTGGTATTTCCCTTTTCTCCTTAGATACCTCTCATGCACTGTGCAACTTCCCTTTTCACCATAGATGCACTGTGCATCTATGTTATAATTCTTCTCTACTCGCATCTCCCATCCAGATAACTGGAATGCAACTTCCTCTTCTACTCCCTTTCTACCCTTGGTGGTGAAACATGTCCACTTCATCCTTGTTTTCCCCCCTGTGTTGCATTGTCGTGTTTTCCTTGTTCCACAGTAGTTGGTATCTTCATTTAAAGCTAGGAAAGTACAACAGAGGACGGGTTGGCTCGTGGGTGAATCCACATTTCAGTTTCACTCAAATGAAATCCACTTGTAACATGGTCAATCCAACCCTTGAGGTCTATAAATAGAATTTAATAGGTAGTAGGGATAGTTATTATTGGAGTTGTTTGATGTTACTGATTCAACTGTAAACTATCCCTATGCTCTGTAATGAAAGCATAATATAATAAAAAATGGTCTTGGGCCCCTTTTAAAACTTTCTTGAGTATCGATCTTGTTATATTTTTGCGTTATCTCTATTTTTTTCCTCTGAATGTATTATATATGTTATGTTCTCATTTATTAATTTCTGCAAGGAATGATGATGATTTATATTATAATAAAAAAGAAACATACCATACAAACTTGCAGAGCCATGAGATTGGTTTCCAAACTATGATGCTCGTCAACAAGAAACCAACATTTACAGTTGTTCTGTTCTCATTTCAAATGTTGGATGCATTCTTATTTCACAATAGAAGTTTAATTTATGTATGAAATTAAAACTATACTAGTCTAATTAGGTTTTTGTATGCAAACTTCCAAATTTCATACCTGATGTGTACTTCGATTGAAATTGGTGTGCATTTTTAGTTTTGGCCATGAAAAATTGGAAAATACTATCAATTTTTGTTTTGGATGACTTGGATTTTACTGTAGATCTTACAATTTACAGAAATGAGTACAAGAGTTTGTAGAAAAGGTTGGTATGTCTATGTTATAGTGCAATTTATTCAATATAGCATGAAATTATGATCTATCAATTCATTTGTAGAATATATTTCATATGTCAATTCATTTGTAGAATATATTACAAAGAATATATTTCATCATTTGTACTTTCATACACACTTCTCGGTATGGGTTGCACATTAAACTCTCTTAGACATAGGGAAAATGCACATATGGATTATACATTACACTTGTATTACACATTAGAAACACATTAACTATATCAAAATATATGCATTGCCAAGAAATACTCACAATTTATATTACAACAATATTAGTATGTACATAGACATCAAATGTACACCATATTATTTTAGAAATCTAGGTTGCTTGGGACTCAGGAGGTTTTTGCAATTCCTCCTTTTTATAATAAGAAAATTTGCTATAGCTTCTCTTGCCTTTTCCAAAACCCTCCAGTTCTACAGAAGCTTCATCGGATGATATGTTTTAATTGTTTTTCTTGCTCTTTCACTTTGTTTGCAAGATTTATCACTTTTGTATGCAATCTATCTTTTTCTTCTAGGAATTTCTTCAACATCTCTACATTATTATTTTTCTGATTTGAGTGCTCGTCTTCTTTTCTTTTAATATCATCATCTGTCCACTTCAGGTCAGATTGAACTGCACTTAATTTTGTCTTGACCTATTGTACCTCCTTCTCGAGCTCTTGTGCCCTGGAATCGCTATCAGATGGAGTATACAAAATTGCTTCTGCCACAGGTTTATTCTACAAAGCTTTAATTTGGGATTTCAAATCTTATATCTCACTATCACATCCCAAATGTAGTGCTTTTCCCTTCTCCAATAGTTTTTGGTGAAGGTCTCTAATTTCGGCCTCCTTCTCCTCTATCTTCTTCTTCAATGTTGGATCTGATGAGCCAAATGTAAACTGTACAACATTAATTGTTGAAGCAGCTTCATTCAAGGTCTTTCTTGTTGTTGCAAGGACTTTTGAAACTGGAGTAAGCTCTCCATAGTTACATCACCTAGTTTTGTATTGCCAAAAAGTTTTGGTGTGATGGCCTTTTTAACCTCCACTTTGGATTATTTTGTTGTGCTGACCTTTTTACCCTTGATTGTTTATTCTTCTGGTGTGCAGACTTGTTTACCCTTGATTGTTGATTCTTCTGCTGTGTAGACTTGTTTACCCTTGACCATTGATTTTTTTGGTGTGCAAACCTATTTACCCTTGACTGTTGATTCTTCTAGTGTGCATACCTGTTTTCCCTTGACTGTTGATTCTTCTAGTGTGCAGACTTGTTTACCCTTGACTGTTGATTTTTTTCCTCTTCCAACACTTTGAGCCTCGAGAGTTGGTGAAATCCTTTCAATTCCCTTTTTTTGTAGCAACTCATTTTTGTTTTTAATTGTTTTATTCAATTTTTCCAATCTTGCTTCATATTCTGCAATCTCATTTTGTTGTTTAATGATCATTTCTCTCAATGCCCTTTGAAACTCAACCTTCAAACCTACAATAAATCTTTCTTTCTGCTTCAATTCTTGCTGAAGTTTTGCTTCCTTACCAAATACAGTTTTCAGTGGTGGCATGTTCAAAACTTCAGGCCTGTTTTTCAGCTCATTTTCAAGTCTCCCTATAGTTTCCTCATCTTTTTTCTTTTGATCCTGATGCATGTCTTTCAGTCTGTCAAGGTCAGAAATCGATTCTACTAGAACTACGGTAAATTTAGAACATTGGTCCTTAATAAGTTGATCCTTCTGGCCAACTATTTTTTCAATTTCCACAATTCTTTTCTCTAAAACTGTAACACGATGTACCAAATCAAGAATTTGGACATCCTTAGTTCTGCATAATTCGTCACTAGCTTTGAAGGAATCCTCCCATAAGGTAGATTGTTCTTTGAAATGTACCATTTTATCAAATAAAGAAAAACAAATCTACCATCAAAAGAATATTTGGAATGAATTAAGCCTTCATCACTCATTGGTGAATGGTCCATATCATTGTTCACAAATTCCTCCCATTGATCTGCATTTTCATTTCCATGCATTCCAACCAAAGTTGTGACAGCAACATCTTCTTCAAGGAAAAGTGAAGGCATGTCATTTCCCACATGTTCCATATTGTCCTCTAAAGGTTGGCTGATCTTCTTTTTCTGGTTGAGTCACCCATTGAAGAAACAAAGTATGACTAATCTCTCTATTTTTGGATATGGTTGATAAAGAAATCCGGCCTCAATCCACGCTCAATCAATCACCAATAACCTTGTCGCAACTATAGCAAATGTGCCGAATATGCATGAGTTGGCCTACGCATTGAAAGTTGGCATTGGTTTGGTGGGTGTGCAAAGATAGCCATATATCATCGATATAGAGATGAAAGTTCCTCTAAAATTAAAAAAGTCGATATTGCCATGGTTTTTCTGCCATGATAAAAAAAATGAAGTATTAATCCACGAATGTTCAAAATGTGGAAATATTTCATGGAAAAATCCGACCAAATGTATTAGTGAGTCTATTCCAGTAGATTTCAAAAAAAAGGCAGGATATGTGGTTGCAGTAGAACCAACAAATGATATTTTGTGGCTCAAGAAATACTTGAATATTTGTAGGAGAAATAAGGGAATTCTACTCCTCTACTGATTCAACATATTTCTATAATCAAGTTGGCTAAGAGTCCCAAATTCCATTATTGAAATAAGTAAATCAACACAAAGTACCATTTGATTCAATATCATGTAGAGTCCAAGAAAATTCATTTGCGATATTGTTCAACAAATGAGAAAATTGCAAACATATTCACCAAAGCGCTTGGTAGATAAAATCTTGAAAAGTTTGTATTAGATGCTTGGACTCACATACACTCCTTTGGGTTAAGGTGATGAATGTTGGAAATCTAATCGTACTGTATTGGTGAAAATGTAAATATTGTAAATATATTGTTGTAAGAAATGTGAAAAATCATAGCTTAATCAAAGTCTTTGGAATATGAAACCAAATGTCACTTCACCTTATATACATCAATGCTTCTCATTCAATGTAATTCATTTAGCTTGGAGTTATTCTAGAATTAATAGAGATGATAAGAGTTGGAATTGACTTTCAGTATTGCTAGTATATTTACTACGACATTGAAAAGGCGAGATAGTCCAAACTCCTTCTCTACCATCTTCAACTGGAACTACTACCAAAGATATTTGACCCTTACTATTGAACCGGCATACATAAGAGTTTAAAGAACCCATTTCTCAAAAGATTAAGCAAGGAATCAGAATACTAAAGAAAGAAGGGATATTGAAGTCTCCTTCATGCAATCCTTTCTTATTGACGAGATTCACAAGCATAGCTGCTGAGAGGGATCATCACTACAACAAAACATGCCATCAATTCCTATTTTAGTGTAATTTTTATCAATTTGGCACAACTACTAATGCTAAAGTCGTCATTAAATGGCATTTAAAAATAGCACCAGGTTTATCTTCCTTTTTAACACCAGATTTATTTTCCATTTTAGCGATGACTTAAGCTTCCTTTTTTGCGTCGAGTTTATCTTCCTTTTTACCGTCGATTGTAGCTTCCTTTTTAGCATCAAATATATGTAAATTAAAATTTATGGAAATAAAAATATAATATAGTAAAAGGTTTTAAAAAATGAAAAAATGATAAAGGAATGTTTAGATTTGAACCCATATCACTTTCCAAAAGATAAGAGCTATACTTGAGCTTCACTCCCACAAAAATAAACCATTAAAAGTGAAAATTTGAATTAGAACTAGACTAATATGATGCAAACTAGGATTTACAGAAACCAAATTGGAAAATAATAAGGGAATATTGGTATTTGAACTCAAAACGCTTACCAAAAGCTAAGAACTCTACATGAGCTACATTCCCATATAAATTTAGCATAAAAATTTGCATATTTGAACTAAAACTACCCTATCCTATGCATGCAAATAAGTGAATAACATAGATCTTAGAAAAATATCAGAATTTAACACAAAGAGAAAACTAAGTATTAAGAGATATATGGGTTCCAATAATTGAATGTAGATATCCTTACATTAATGCAAGAGCCTTCCTTAGGCCACACCCAAGAACTAGAGCTGTGCATTAAGTAGAATCCCAAAATTGTTATTTTTTATTGTTTCTCCATTAAACCTAAAAAAAAAGTAACCATAAATGGAAAGAAGAGCCATTACCTCTCTCATAAAGGTTGCTCCATCAAACCCTAGCCTCCATGCATGAAACCCTAAACCTGCAACAACAAAAGAACAATAAACATTGGCAAACCAATAAAGTAAAAGAGGAAGGAAGGAAGGAGGAGAATTCATTACCTTCATTATGTAGGTAATGACATGAAACCTTAGCCTCCATGCATGAAACCCTAAACCTCTGACAACAAAACACAATGGAAATTAGAAAATCAATTGAGAAAAATCAAAGTAAAAATGAATGGAGGAGATGGGAAGGGAGAATCCATTACCTTCTTCATGGCGCTCCCTCCATGAAAATAAAACCCAAGCATCCATGAGGATGAAACCCTAAGGGATAAAGGAGAAGGGAGGAGAAGAAACTTAGAGAGAAAGAAAAAAATGAGAAAAGAATGAAATAGTAGGTACTAAGGGGTTTTTGTGAAAGCAAATAAGATATTATTGTAAAATAATAGGAATGACCTCACATTCATGAGGACTGTGACAAGTGGTTTATTTTTATCTCTTAATATTTCTTAATTTTTTTTAAGATACCACCACTTTTATTTCGTTACTTAGGAAACTCAACACTAAAATCAGTGCTAAAAAGGAAGCTAAAGTCAACACTAAAAGGAAGCTAAGGTAGGTTCTAAAAAGGAAGCTAAACTAAACGCTAAAAATGAAGAAATTCTTGGCAATAAAGTTGACACTATTAACGTTGTTTTTAGCGTCAATTTTAGCTAAAGTAGGTGCTAAAAATGAAGTTAAAATTGATGTTGAAAAGGAAGCTAAAGTTAATGCTAAGAAGGAAGCTATTCTTGGCACTAAAGATAATGATAACAACACCAAAGCTAGCAACAATTTTAGCACCAACTTATGAATAATGTCGATTTTTCTTAAAAACTACAATAGAAAATCACTAAAAAGGTTATTGTAAGCTAAAAAGTGATTGAATCTAATAACAAGGTTTTGTTAAAGTGCATTAAATGTTAAATTAAATGAAGCATAGGATCATCATCCTGCATGAATTAAAAAAGGAGAGAAGGATATAGAACACATACAGAAGAGAGAGAAGAATTTAGCATAGACTGACCAAGTACTCATGGAAAAATTGTACACACATAGAGACAAAAATGGAATAATATGATTATATTCATGAATCGGTAATTAATATGTAATACAATGATTAAACATATAGGAGAATTTATGTTCCTAATATAGTATTCGAATCTACCAATCGGAATCACTTTAAAGCTAACTCAATGTGAGAAAATCACCACTGGAGCTCACTAATGCAATTCCAAATAACTAACTTAGTCTACAATTAGTTAACTGATGAGGGTAGGTGAGAAAAGGTGCCCACACTCCATTAAATCATGCAAATTGGTGCTAGGATAACTAATTGTAATCTAACTGATGGTAACTAGAGAATAACTGAGCATAATTTATTACCTACCAAGGTCAAATGAAGGAGACTGCTGGTGGCACTCAGAGTGGGTTTCTAAATTATATGGATTGGTCCCTGAGGCACCTAAACTCATGCAATTAGGTGCAATAAGTGGCATATTTCCCCTAGGTGTGTCCCAAATGCACTAGTGGAGTGATGAATACCTCCTAATCTAGGAAAATAGACAATTATAATATGTGGTCAAATGGATGATTAATAATAATCGGAGCACCCGCCCTTAATCCTGACTTTGGACAACCTAGGACCTGGAAACTAAGACCAAATGTCACCCATACAATATAAATGCAAAAAGTAATAATTTATTAATAAAACTGAGGAAATGGGGAAAACCTGATGGGAACCCCCCACCCCTCAAAATAAGCAGGAAAATCAGGATCAAGCTTTCATATCAAGAGAAAACTTCTTCTTGAATAAAAACTTGTGAAAATATTTTTGCAACCTACATCTCTTGTGGGACTATGCATGTGAACCTATTTGTCTTCTTCCAATACGACGATAGACAAGAGAAGGAATGTTGCCTTTGTCACTTCTTTCTAAAGGAAGAGTGTCATGATCCAATTTGTTCTTTAGTGAGAAGAATTGTTGATCATTCCTTACCATCATGTAGCATCTCTCTGGGATCTTGTTTCAACTCTTTGAAGGAAGTGAATTTGCTTGACATAACGCAAGGTTCTCTTTTTGAAACTAGGATCTTTTTCTCCTCATGTTAGATGGCTCTCTAGTCATCATCCTAGCTGCATCAATAACCTTTTGTGCCCATTTAGGCCTAGGATTGGGAGTAGGGACTGGATTTGGATCTGGATCACTATGAACTTCATCTTCAATTTCATAAACGGATTCAACCCAGTCCTTTGCTTCGTATTTTGAATCTTAAACACTCACGAAAAAATAATCATATGTAAAAGGTGTAGGTAGAATAGTTTTACTTTCCCTTTCAAATGGTACCTGAGACTGTACTGGATTTGAGTATGGCAGAAAGCGTGAGAATTCATATTCCGTGTAGGCATGGTTTGCAACACCCTTCGCTATAATCTTCCCAGTTGAGATATATGAGATCTCTTCTGAGTCGGGACCAAATACCACTCGCTTTGGTGCCAATATGTGTCATCTGGTATACAGATAACAAATTTATAGCTAAAGAGTGAACATAGAGTACATATTTGAACATTCCATGTTTTAACTATATTGAATCCTTTCCTTCAGCTTGAATTTGAGTGTCATCACCCATGTGAATACTCGGACCATCAGTAAATTGTAATGAAGAGAATGATTCTCTAGATGCAACCATATGATTGGAGGCTCGTGAATCAATGAGGAAGGCATGTGATTTTGAACAGCTAGCCTTCAGTATATGTCATCTCTCATCATGATCTTCAATATTTTCTCTAGAGTCAGTCTTCCTTGCGCCTTCAGGGAGTGCAATGTTGTGTTGCTCAAGGAGTTTTTCCATCTGATCAATGATCTAATCCATATAATACTTCTCTATATGGTTTCCTTTCTTATAGTAAGAGAATATGTAATGTCATACCTTTGATGTTTGTCCTTCCTAGAGCCCAAGGCTTCATCTAATGGATTAAACTCATATTTAGGTTCAAATTCAACGTTTCTTTTTTCCTTACCTTTCTGCTTCCTTCTTGCTTGCGCATTCCTTGTCTCACCAACTAAGAGAGCTTGATTTGGAGAGGCTCTGAGAGCTCCCATATGTATCAACTTGTATTATTCTTAGATTAGAGACTCTATGAAGGCATCCAAGGATGGCAATCACCAATTAGGAGTAGTCAAGATCCCAAAGTGAAAGGTATATAGAAACATTGATAATTTTGAGCCAAGTTTTCTCAGTATGGAGAGCACCAATTGCTCATCCTTCTTCTCAATCTCACATTGCTTGCATTGCATGACAAGTGATTTGAATTTTGAGAAAATTTGTTGTATAGTTTCAAAGTTACTGGGTTGTAGTGCTATTAGCTCATTCTATAAGATATGGCCTCTCAGCTCATCATGTTTTCTAAACAAGGATTCGAGCTTATCCCATACTTATTTCAGAGTCTTGAGTCCATCAAGATGGAACACCCACTCCTTGGAGATGCGGATGCACATGTAGCCAAAAGCTTCATCAAGCCTATCCATATGCTTCGATTTTTCATTATACTATTGGGGTTTGACTGCTCTTCCCGTGGTCATCCTATAAAGACCTTTGTTACACAAGAAAATATGCATATCTTCCCTCCAGTTAAGATAATTGAAAGGTGTAAGGTTTCTAGGACTCAGAGCTTTTGAATTCTCCATTTCACAGCTATATTAAGCAACAATTCTTCAAAAATTGTTTGAATGTACCTGTAAAAACATTGTAAAATAACTCAATTCGAATTAATTTAGCTCAAAAACCCTTCACATAGACATGTGCACTTTCATTGAGTACATCACACCTGGATAGAATTCTCTGGACATAATCCAGAGGGAGAAATGCAATTATTCCAAGAATTATTTGGAAACTCAATGGCTTATGGTGCATCAATGGAAGTTTTCAAGGTTTGAGGCAGGCATGGATACCTGCTCTGATACCATGTTAAATTCAATGAAGCATAGTATCATCATCCTGCATGATTTCAAATGAGAAGAGAAGGTTGCAGAAGAGAGAGAAGAATTTAGCATAGATTAATCAATTAATCATGAAAAAATTGTACACACATAGAGACAAATTTGGAATAATATGATTATATTCATGAATCAATAATTAATATGTAATACAATGGTTATACATATAGGATATTTTTTCCTAAGATTGGATTCGAATCTACCAACTCGAACCCACTCCGGAGCTAACTTGGTGTGGGAAAATCACCACTAGAGAACACTAATGCAACTCTGGATAACTAACTTAGTATACAATCAATTAACTGAAGAGGGTAGGTGAGAGAATGCACCAACACTCCCTTAAATCATGCAAACTAGTGCTAGGATAACTGATTGTGATCTAACTGATGGTAACTGGAGCATAATTGAACATAATTGGTTACCTACCAAGGTCAACTGAAGGAGATTGTTGGTGGCACTCAGAGTGGGTTCCTAAATTAAAGGGATTGGTCCCTAGGGCACCTTAACTCATAGAATTAGGTGCACTAAGTGGCATATGTCCCTAGGTGTGTGCCCCATGCACTAGTGGAGTGATGAAGACCTCCTAAGATAGGAAAACAGACAATTAGACTATGTGGTCAAAGGGAGGATTAATAATAATCCCAACACTAAGTGTATTTGTGTTGATTTAAAGTGGTATTAATGAAATTGTGATGAGACATAACCATATCAATGTGTTTCATATACAAACTAGGGGACCTAAGACCAAAATGGGAGGTCCCCAATTTTAATCAAGATCCCTTCATCTAGGTACATTTCTACATTTCCTCTTTCACCTCTCCTTTTTCTTTTATTTGCGGAATGCCTTTGTAGGATTTTGGATAATGCTAAACATAATGGGAGGTTCACTGGTGTGATGATCTCTCGAGAATGCTTTTTCTCTCATTTGTTGTTTGTAGACGACATTCTCATTTTATGCAATGGAATTTTTGGGGATGTTGGATGTTTAAAAGAAGATCTTGATTTATTCTCTTGTGCTACTAGAATGGTGTTTAATAAAAGGAAGTCCTCCTTATCTTGTTTCAATATGGATGCAGAGGAAGCCCTCCCTTATCAACAATTGTTTGATTTTCCAAATCATAACCTTGAAGAGGGGCTCAAGTACCTGTGTTTCCATATTAAGACAAACAACTATCTAAAAATGGAGTGGCACTGGCTTATTGTCAAACTAGAGAAGCGTCTCTTAGTTTGGTGCACCAAGTGGCTATCTAGAGCATGACGCCTAGTGACGATGAAATCCATGTTGGAAGCAATTCAGTGTACTAGATGTCTTTGTCTTGGATTCCAAAATGAATTATGGAGGTGACTGGTAGTTTATGTTTTTGTTTTCTATGGCAAAGAAACAAGGGCCATCATGTAATGCCATGGGTCAGATGGGAAAAAAATATAGTTCCAAAAGATCTCGGAGGCTATGGTTTAAAAAAAAATTCTTATTTTCCAAGGATCTAGCAGCAAAGGGAGTTTGGTGACTCTTAAAAATATAGAGCTTATCAATGAAAGTGATTATTCAAAAGTAAATAGCCCCTGATTATTTCATGGAGTGGGTCCAAAAGCCTGCAAAAAATCATTCATGTACCTCTCTCATATGGAAATTTGTCATTCGGGATTTCAATCTAATTGGAGGTGGCTTAGTGTGGCGAATAGAATACATGTAAGAATCGGAGCAAAAGAGATGCTTGCTTTAAAGATTTTTCTTTGCTTTGATTTAGAGAAAAATTGTAGAACCTTCCAAATATTTGGCGACTCCATGCTTATTATAAACTGGATCACTGGGGTGCATGCCTGTTGAAACACTTTTCTAGATCCATTTTTGTCTAATGTAAAATGCATTACCTCTAGTCTTGAATATTTCTCCATTGCTCATATCTACAGATAAAATAATGAATGAGCAGATAGTCTCTCAAAAGAAGCCCTTCAGATGGATCGCGGGACTATAAAAATTGTCGAAGTGAAAAATGGCACTTTTTTCAATATTTCCATTACTGGTTCCAGGACTTGACTGACCTTGCTCATTGATATAGAGAAAGTGGAATTTTTTGTTTTGTTTATGGATATGCTCATTCAGTTTAGTTGGACTACGTTTTTTAGTTTTGTAAATCAGAAAAAGATGCGGACCTGCTATATAGTAGATATTGATATCTTGGTTTCAATCCCTGGTCTTAATTTGATATCTAGATCATGTATGTAAATAAAGGACTCAGTCTTTTCTGTATATGGGTCATGAGATGTCATATCAGGATTTTCATATCAAAAAAATATGTGCTTCACATATATGGACTATTATGTAATTTTATAAACTCTTCAAAGAATAATAAACCTACTTTTTTTCTGCAGATAAAAAAGGTACGTTGCTTCATTCACTTTATGTTCAACGATTTCATTGAAACTTCGATGGATATGAAAACAATTGCATTATCCATCCCCTCCAAATTCATGAAAATTCTTTGGAAAGTTCGATGGTGAAGGGTCTCCTCCTTAACATATTCCTTGGCATTTTCTAAATAACAAAGAGAGAGTCCCCCAAAATTTAAGCCTCCTTAACATAGTAAGCTTGCAAGAACACGGTTCCAAGATATAATGCATATAATTTTGTTTGGTTATTTGAAGTGATTCTTAGAGATTCGTATTTTGTCACAAAGCTAGAGTCGCAAAAAATTATCTCCTCTATCCTTAACTGGGCCTGAATGACACTTATGATATGTTCCAGTTGCGAGTAACTACTAACGAGGACGATCAACTGTGCCCATATCCCTCTCCCCTCGACCCCGTGATGGTATCGATTGGCATCTCCCCGCTTTGATATTACGGATCTGGGTGTGTAAAAAGGTAGGTCATTTCATGGTGAAATGTACAAGGAGGGGGCTATGGAGCCTGGGGGAACAACGTGAGAAGTTATATAACCGGCCAAGAGTGGCCGCAATACTATTGATCAACGTGAGTGACCCCCATGTTACCTACCAGAAGTGACAGAGCCAAGTTTCCAACAGACAAGTATCCATCGTGAAACAGTGACAACAACGAAAGTGCGCAGTGAACCGTGAGTGACCCCCATGTTACCTACCAGAAGTGACAGAGCCAAGTTTCCAACAGACAAGTATCCATCGTGAAACAGTGACAACAACGAAAGTGCACAGTGAACCTATCTGCCAATTGATCGATCGAACTTGCTCTAAAACAAAATGTTGAACAAAAAGCAAACGGAATACGCTCTAGTATTCCCCCGTTCCATTTTTTTTTGTCAAAAATAATACTCTCTCTGGATGAAACCAGTAAGAACTCTTCCTGTATTACAAAAGGAAAACCTGTGACCATTTTTGTTGGCAGAAAAGCATAAATGCCGAGAACTGCCATGTTTTCTCTCGTAAGACATTTATCAAAGGGAAAAGGTAGTGTAATCGCCCATTTTCCCACGTCTTTCCTCTGCTCAACTTTAAACTTGCTTTTGACATAAAACCGTTGCCTCCACATGTAATAACTGGATTTTCTTGTGGACCGTTTATTTTCTTCAACTAACAGATGCAGTGTGAAGACTTCACTGTCTTCATTCTCAAAAATATGGAAGTCTGTTTCACTGAGTCTATCTCCAGTGAAACAGAGATTGTAATAATTTTGCAAAGACTGGGATCTTCATCAATATCGCGAAGAAATCTTCTTTATCTTAGACATGAACAAAATAACTTCGGGATAAATACTGGTTAGCTCTTTCTTCACATCTTCAACCTTCTTAGGACGCAAAGGTAGAACTATAAATGTACTGGGTAGTTGGTATCCATAAATTTCTTCAAGTTGGGTGATGCTGGTTTTCTTTCAATCCATTCTGGGACGATATATCTTATTTTTGCATTAGGAGGAGGGACATCATGGAATTTTATCTTATATCCATTGCTAAAAATACATGGTTGGCTTGTGATTAAGAATACACTATTGAAACCAATGCCTGCGATGCAAAAACAACTTAGGTAGGTATGTAAAAGATAACATAACATAAGCAACAGAACTAGAAATAGATTAGGAAACCTTTTACTTGAAATTTATTTGATTGTTTTTTTGGGGATTCCACCAAACTCTCTCTGCCTGCTGGGGTGAAACTACATTCAACTGATATTATGGGATTGACTTCAACTACTTGTTTAATGGCATATTCTTTGTTGGGTGGTTGGTGGGTGTTTGTTTGGATGACTTTACTGATAAAAGAGAATGAAATAGAATAGCTTTCGGTGTAGCTCTGGTAATACCATAGTAATTTTGCGTAGCTCTGCTAATAGCCCTTTTTGCACAGTTATATTGTCGGTGTGTGAATGCTCTCTTACTGGCCCGGTGAAAACAGAAAGGGCTTCTATTCCCTTTCATTCATTCCCCGGGGGTTTACCTTTCAGCCTGACACAGAGCTTAGTCGGTTAGGAGGTAGGATTTGGAATTAAATATAGGACACTTACTTCACTCAGGTGAATATTGAAGTTTTTATTCCAAAATTCTGAGAGAACACTTCACCCATTTTGGTTTCCTTAAGATGAATAGAAAGTAGAACTTCAACATAATAAATATACAGAAACATAAATACAACAACTTGAGATACTAACCAACCATTGAGCTAATTACACACTATAAACAATCCGTTGGGATAATAACACACCAATCTCATTGTTACACACCAACAATGTGGCAGTAGCACCCACTTCATAGATATCCTCGCTGGTAATTACAAACTTCAACGAAGGTTGCACACCAGGTGCATAGGTGTTGTCCTCTGCATTCTGCAATAAAACACCGATTTTAAGTTTTGAAAACAAAAGTATAAAACCTATTTGATAATTTGAAATAAGATGAACAGTGAATTACTTGGAGGAGCTCCATCAAAAAATGCACATCTTTGCCGTATAATTCAGTGAACTCGAACAAGAACAATGAGAGAATGCAAACCAACCCAAGAACAATATCCCTCACAGTCAAATCTATTGGGCGAATTCAAGCCCTTTGTTGCATTATATTGATCTCTGTCATTCACAACTCTTGGGAAAATTCAAGTCCTTTGTTGCATTACATTGATCTCTGCCATCGACTGATGCAAAGGTGGTAATTCATTAACGGCACTCTGCTTTCCTGTGCTTTTCGGGTGCTATATATCTCATATACCTCCCTATGATATGAGCATATAAGAAAGGAATGCCTATGATGTAATTTATCAGTTAAGAGCATTAGTTTTGCAACCTCCCTATGATATGAGCATATAAGAAAGGAATGCCTATGATGTAATTTATCAGTTAAGAGCATTAGTTTTGGAACTGCAAGTAACATCTTCTCGCTTACCCACAAAAGAGAAATCCTAATAGAATTGGGATTGTAGCACCTTCCAGCTTCTTTTCTACCTTCGATTTTCCTCATGCATGTACCATGCCTTAGGGATTGGTTCCAGAGAGTAGATAACTGATGAACCCACAGTTGAGGTGGTAGCTTCTGGAGTCGTAGCTTCTCGTCTTCCCATTTATGAATGCAACTATCAATGTGGGAAAATGGCTCTTCACATTGATATCCTCATGCATGTACCATGCCTTAGGGATTGGTTCCAGAGAGTAGATAACTGATGAACCCACAGTTGAGGTGGTAGCTTCTGGAGTCGTAGCTTCTCGTCTTCCCATTTATGAATGCAACTATCAATGTGGGAAAATGGCTCTTCACATTTATCAATGCAACTATCAATGTGGACAAATGGCTCTGTGGTACCATTGTATATTTCCAAAACTATTTCTTTTGTTTCCTTTGCTTCCAAATTCATATGGGCGCTAGACTTCTGGCGGAGGAAGGAATCTGTGCCTCATGGCAGCCTTCAGGTCATCCGATTTACTTTGTTAATAGCTTTTAAATCGATGCGCTTAAATGCCTTGTCACTTCAAGTTTGAAGCTTGCGAATATGATGCATGCTCTGTTGCCGCACTATGGGAGGGAAACCCAAGGCTGACGTCACTAAAATCTAGACCAACCAGAATTTTAATAAATAGCTTTTTTTTAATTTACATTTAATTAAAACATTTAAAAACATTAGGTTACTAAAAATTTAAACCCAATTTAATCGAACTGAACCATATATATGTCACCGCCTGCATGCTTTGACATAATAATAATATATTATTATTATTATTCTTATTTAATTACCCACATAATATACATATAAATATTTCTACTCGACTTACCTAAATACAATGAAACAAAGCTTCCAAGTGAAATTGCTTAACTATAATGTCTAATATATCGTATAAAACTTATAGTATGAAGAATATTCCTTTGAATAAATAAAATATGGTTTACATTTAGCATATAATAAAAACCATATATCCTTTTTAAATAGAAAAAAGTTCTAAAGAAGGTCGAGAGGGCAAAAGAACACCAAGCTTTTATATATATATATATATTCAGGAATAAAGTTTTTCTATTTTAAGTTTTAAAGACAAATACGTCATACACAATGGTGATCGATGAAGTAGACTACGACTCCATCTCACTAGGAGTACAAATTTTCGTGCATCCAACAAAGGTGGTAGACTCACAACAAGAAGTGATGTCACCTCCCATGCTTGAAACGTCGAAGCTCGGGTTTCCAAGCAGGGAGGTTGATACCACATTAATGACAAAAAAAGGTGGTGATCATAAAGGAACAAGGCTTATAGGAGCTAAAGCAAAAAACATGCTGCCTCTTTAATAGATGGAAAGGATATAGCAATAAGAGAAATACTTGATTATCTTTCGCTAGCCCTAGTAGGACGGTTCTGTGGAAAAACAGTCGGCGAAGCTGCGCTCGTAGGTGGATGGTGGATAAGTGGAGCCCTTATCTGCAACAATTACCAGCCTTTCATATTCTTTCTCAAGGATGGATTTTGTTTCATGTCAAGATAGAGGAAGAAAGGCATATTTTACTGAAGAATAACTGGCAATGGGGACCTTCAAGGATGATACTCAAAAAAATGGAATGTAGATTTTGTAGCGAATAGGGAACCACAAAACGTTCAAAAAATATGGGTGATTTTACCTGGACTCCCTATGATGTTCTAGAAGAAGGAGATCCTGGAAGAAATAGGTGAAAAAATCGGTAAGTTTGTAGTACTCGAGGAAAATTGGGAGCAGAAAGTAGATAGAAGGTGTGCAAAAATACTTATTGAAGTAGACTTACGTGATGGCTTGTTCGAAGAAATTCAACATGAGCTTCACAGGAGCTTGTGGCGACAGAGGTTGGACTACTAGAAGATCCCCTTCCGCTTCTTCTCCTGTAGGAAGGTTGGCCATGTTGCACAAGACAATCCAAGCCTAGAACGAAGACAAGTGCAGTACATAAAACAATGGGTAAAAAAGGATGCACAGAGCAGAGAAATGAGCTCATAAGCAGAGAAAAAAGGTGGCAAACAAGGAACTACCTCGGCTGGAATGAGTTTACCTTCGCCTCATGGTAAGCTAGAACCCCCTCTTGAAAAACTCCTTTCTGTCATTACCTCAAACATGTTGAGACCTGAGCAGTCCTCTCCAAGGACAATCGTCTTGCATGCTGAAATTGAGGTGGTGACTCCTGTAACTACTCAAAGAAACAAGGACACTTGTGTTAGTCCAGTTAAAGTTGCAAAAGAGGTCGCTTCTCCAAAGGATCCCCCCTCTTGGATAAAACATAAAATATATAACACGCGGTCGAAAGTGATGGCCTAAAAGGAACGCTTGCCAATTGGAGGGTTAGCATTAGACAAGGTGCCTAAGGTCACCTTGGGGAGGAAATCACACATTTCGCTAGCCAAAACTAAAGTTGAGTTAGAGGTGAAGAATGGTAAATAGGCGACAATTGGTAGGGCTCTTAGAGTAGGGAAGGCCCAGGTCAGGGTCACCTGATGCTAGTTCCGTCCTTCAACACAAGGGGGTTGGGGAGCTCCTCCAAAATAAAATCTCTCAAACAAATGATCGCTAACCTCAAACCAACGATCATTTTCCTCAAAGAAACTATGATGGAAGGTTTAAAATCCAAGGAAGTTCTAGAGCCATGGCTCAAAGACTGGAGTTTCGCTTACATAAGTTCGGATGGACACTATGGCGATTTGATAACTGCCGGGAACTAGGAATATGTTGAAGTTGGGGTGGTGAAGCATATAACAGTGCTCAAAACAGTACTGAAAGAAAAAGCCATTGGAGAATCCTACGCTTTGTATAATGTCTACGACCCTTATCAGGAAAGAAAAGGTTTCTGGGAATCCTTCTTCTCTTCAGGTCTGCTGGAGCAAAAACACATGATCCTTGGAGGGGATTTGAACCTTACCTTGTTTAAAAAAGAAAACTGGGGTTCAATAGCTCGATAAGATAGCCTAGGTGCTTTCTTTGCTGTGCTTTCTGAGTCCAAATATTTGGTTGACTTTCAACCTCTGAAACTTACCCTGACATGGAGAAATAATAAGATGTGGGGAACACGCCATCTCCAAGAGGTTAGATAGATTTTTTATTTCAGAAAATCTGCTCTATGGGTTTTTTATAGTGAAAACTTGGGTAGAGGTGGGAGGTTTATCTAATCACCTCCCAGTACTCTTACGGCTCCAAAGCCTAGAGCCCAAGCTAACTACCCCATTCAAATTCAACCTTGCATGGCTTCAGGAGGATGATTACCGAAAGCTGGTAGGGGATTCATGGACCCCATTGGAGGTTATTCCAAATGTCTCCTTCATGAAACAATTTGTAGAAAATATACAAAGAACAAATAAGGAGACAAAACTATGGGCAAATTTTTACAAGGGCAACCAACAGAAACAACTCAAAAAAGTCGAACTTAATTTAAAGAATATTTGTAGCCAAAATAACACAAGAATTTTCACAGAGGAAGAACTGAAAGAAGTTCAGGAAAATGAGTTAAAAAGGGAAGAGTTGTTGGCTAAGGAGGAGGAGCTCTTAAGATTAAAAAGTAGGGCCATATGGATCAAGGAAGGAGATAACAACACCAAATTTTTCCACAAATATGCTACCCACAAACGGAATTTGAACACAATTTCAACAATTAAAGATAGGAATGGGGAATTGGTTTGTTCTTTCAAGGAAAAAGTGAACGTTGGGGAGAGGTTTTTCAAAAACCTCTTTAAGGAACCAAAGGATTGTAACATTCAGGAAATATTAAAGGTCAACAGTCTATTTCCAAGGCTGATAAATGAAGAAATGAACAATTCCCTAAAAGAAGAAGTTACAGAAGAAGAGCTGGAGAAAATAGTATACTCCTTCCAAAAAAGTAAGAGCCCTGGACCGGATGGTTTTGCTATTGAATTTTTTTAGGGTTTCTATGATCTAGTGAAAGGAGATTTGCTTAAGGATGTATAAGAGTCTCAAAGGGCCAGAAAGGTTTTGGGAGCCCTGAATTCAACCTTCTTGGCTCTCATCCCTAAGAAAAAAAACTCCTCCTCTTTTGAGGATTTCAGGCCAATCTCATGCTGCAATGTGGTATACAAGATAATTGCAAAGATTTTAGTGCAGCGTCTGAAGCCAATTTTGAGTGAAATCATAATAGAGGAGTACTTTGGGTTTCTTTTCAATCGTCAAATACATGATGCGGTGTCTCTTTCATAGGAGGCAATCCACACCATCAAAAGATGCAATAGTAAAGCCTTTTCTTTAAAATTAGAGCTCTCTAAAGCTTATGATAGCGTTAATTGGACCTTCCTAAGGCTATTAATGATTCAAATTGGGATGGATTCAGAAACAGTCAATTGGATAACGGGTTGTGTTTAGTAGGCCTCCTTTGCAGTTTTGATAAATGGCTCCCCTCCAATTTTTTCAGGGCTTCTATAGGCCTCAGACAAGGGTGCCCACTATCCCCCTTTTTATTCCTATTGGTAGCTAACGCCCTAAGTAGAATTATTCATCAAGCTAAGAGGGCAGGTTCTTATAAAGGAGTTATGGTGACTAACACTGAAGAACTATCCCACATTTTTTTTGTGGATGATGTGGTAATGATGGGCGAAGGGAACTAGGAAAACCTCAAAGAATTAGAACAGATATTGGACCTATATAAGAAGGCTACATGAATGCATATTAATGTAGAGAAGTCCATTCTCTCAAAAAATGGCCTCCCAAATATGGTAAGTAATAGGCTAACCTATGAATTCCCTTATACAATAAAACCTATTTCTGAAGGATTCAAATATTTAGGTTTTTGTCCTCAAACCTAATGCTTATTCCTTTAAGGATTGGATGTGGTTATAAAAAAATATTGAAGGTCGCATTGGGTGTTGGAACAACAAGTTATTGTCAAGAGGAGGGAGGTTGGTTCTACTCAAGGCAATTTTACAAAGTTTACCTATATAATGGGCCACAATTGCTTACATTCCAAAAGTCATTTTGCAGAAATTAAGGAAAAAAATCTTCTCTTTTTTATGGTCATCCAGTAAACAATCGGAAGGAATCTCATTGGACAAGTGGCAAACGCTAGACAATATTAAAGAATTGGGTGGATGGGGTATCAAGAACCCATTCCTTTTCTACCCATCTCTTGCTACAAAAAGTCTATGGCGCCTAATAAAGAATCCTAATTCTTTCTGGGGGGAAGGTCTTAATTTCCAAATATTGCCCCAATGGTTCAATCTAAGAGTGGTTAAGGAAACAAGACAAATCCTACAAGAATGGTTCTATAGGATGGAAAGCTGCTAGCATTCCCTCAAGTAGGGAAATGGATTGCTTGGTCTATAGGAAATGGGAGAGAAGTACAAGTCGGGGAATACCATTGGGTAGGATCAAGGGAGAGATATAAATTGTCATATTCCCTAATTGAAAAACTAAGAAGCTTAGGGATATCGAAACTTAGCCAAGCTTGTTCACTATCCCTACAGAGGGAAACTCTCTGGAAGAATTCTGAGGACCTAGCACTAGAAGAAGAACTTAAGGAAGAATGGTATGAGTTTGTTTCTCTCCTTTGGTCCTGTTTTATTCATTTGGAGGAAGAGGAAAAAGATAAATTGGTCTGGACTAAAAATCCTTCTAATGGGGATTTCACAGCCAAACTAGGATACAAGAGCTGGGCTTTAGATCAGTATGAAGGAGAGAATTTGGATTGGTGGAAACAAGTGTGGAAGAGTGAAGTCCCCTTTAAGGCAAATATAACTCTTTGGATGGCACTTAACAATAATCTCTTAACCTGGGAAAATATTAAAAAGAGAGGATGGATTGGTCCATGTTGGTGTGCACTTTGTCATTCAGATGAGGAAATTGGTTCTCATTTGTTTAATTTATGTTCTTATGTAGAGACAGTCCAAAAGGAATCGTGCAATGAACTAAAGTTTCAAGGGCTGCAAGGGGGCTCTCTTGAACATAAGTCCAAAGCATGGTGGGTTGAAAGATCGGTATTTTTATTCAGTACACTCCCATCCTTTTTTTCATATGGAATATGGTGGGCTCGAAATACTATCATCTTCAATAACAAATTGATTCCTCATGAAGTAATGACAACTCTTATGGTACAGTGTACTAGGGAGCATAAATCTAAAGAAAAGAGCCCAAAAAAAGAACACGGGTTCCTCCAGAAAAAAAGAAAGCAGTTCCATGGGCTTTCTTTGATAGTGCAAGTCAAGGAGACCCTCCTTTGGGAGGTTTGGGAGGTGTGTTATACTTCTCAGAAAAACATAAGGTGCAAGCAAAGTTTTCTCCAATTCATCATACCAATAACAAGGCAGAACTAGCAGATTTGCATACGGTCCTAAATTTGGCTATAAACAACAATATCTCTCAATTACAAGTATTTGGGGAGTCAAAAATGGTGGTTGATTCATGGGTTAACAAAAATATTCAAATTAATGCTCCTCATCTACAACAACTGTTGAGAGCAATCAAAAGGATTTTGGAACTGTTCACAGGTTTCAACATAACGCATATTTACAGGGAGTTAAACATGGAAGCGAATGGCCTGTCCAAACTCTCTATACTATTAGCTCCAGGTAATATGGAGACAAAGGAAATAAAAGAAAATTAGAAGAACCAAAATATTTTTATGAAAAAGATTTTTTTTGTAATCAAGATTGGAAGCGACTATGTAAAACAGTTCCTGGAATTTTTGGTCTGTAAGTAAAGACATGTTCTAAGGGTGCAAGCCCTTGTACTTTTTGTGGATGTAATGTACTAAGGGTGCAAGCCCTTGTGCCTTTTATGGATGTAATGAGAGCTCTGGAACAGTTCATGATCACTCTTTATTTAGGGTGATGGATATTTTCCTATTGGAAGATATA